>VDFB02361158.1:0-22552 GCA_007258455.2 Sequoia sempervirens
TTTTTCTAACATTTAAGTTATGTGGTTATGTGATAAGATTAAGCATATGTCAAAAAAATTGTGAATGTTGCTAATGTGATAATATGAAGAACATGCCAAAAAAATTACGAATGGTGATATAATTGAGATGAATGTAACTATAATAATGTGAATGTCTCTTTTGTTAATTTAGGATAAAATTTATTAGCACAATGTTAGTGTCGATACAAGGATATCGGTTATGAGCCGAATTATGCTTGATCCATGAAGAATTGAAGCATAATGAAGCAACCAATACTCGAATCTCAGCAAGATTAGTCAATCAAAATTGAAAGTAAACATTTTATCAAAAAACCTAACATGTTAATTTTATGAAATATTTAAAGAAAACATTTACTCTAATCCATTGAAATTTATTTTGTTGTGGAATTGGTGTCGTGTTGATGTGGACTGATGACCCTTTCCCAATCCCATGATAGTGAGCTTGTTTCAGTCAATTCTATGGAAGAGAATCAATGAAACCATGATGTTTGGTGTATGAAAAACCTAAATTATGCACAAAATGAACATGATGCAAGCTAAGTTACATGATTCTATTCTATAAATGATCTAATTATGCAATTGCTAAGCTAATTTAAGCTAAAAATGGGCTAAAAGATGAAAACCCTAATCTATTTACAAACTAAGATGGATGCATGGAAGCCATTAATGGAAGCTTGAATCTATTTATGCAACTAAAACAAACTGAAAATAAGCTAAATGTGTGCAAATTGAGAGTATTGATGTGAGAAAATTCAACATCATGACTTTGTAAATAAAAGATGGATCCATTTGTCTCCAAATAGTGATCTATTTATGGGAGAGCAAATGAGGAATGAATGGTTGAGATCAAAAAGCTTAATCAACGGTTCAGGATGAAGGAGATGGGAGGCACGGATCATGGATTCTCATCAACAGATGAGAATGCAAGATGAAGATTAATCAAAGGCTTGCAATTACCTCAAACAAACAAACTTTTAACCTGCTCACACAAGTCAAAGGTAACTTGCTAGAAAGGTAAGAGGGTTTGGCTTGTTAAAGAAGCCAAGTGAATTTATTGGAGGAGAGGGAATATTCCCTAGAATACTCCATTTGGATGAGGAATTAAGAGATTTATTAAATTGGATGATTTAATAAATAGGGGAGGTGTGAAATGATATTTAATTAAATTAGGGTTATTTAATTAAATAAGATGACTTAGGAGATTAAATTAAATATTTTGATCTATTCAATTTAATGAGATGAAGTGTTGTGCGAAAAGAGGTGAATTAACTCGATTTAATTAATTAGGCCAGATAGATGAAAATAATGCAATTAATTAATTAACTAGGCTAATTGAATCAATTAAGCAAAAAGAGGATATTTAAAGAGGAAATAATGTTAGTAAACCTATTTCAAGTGTATGACATTGATTAAGACATTTTTTAGTGTCTACATTTTGCCCCTCTTTGAAGCGAGGTACCTACTGCTTCGGTTCAAAGAACAATGTTGTTCAGATTAAAAATGTTGCCCAAATAAATTAAAAAAAATTCTAATTTTTTAGATGCCCAAACATAAGGATTAAACTGACTCCCTGCCCCCTAAAGAAATTGGGCAAAAAAAATTAATTTTGGGTTGATTTCTCGATAAGGTTGAAAAGCTGCCCCAAGGGTCCAAAAAGGTTCTGGGATGCAAGACTAATGCAAAAAACACAAAAAATGATGCAAAATTAGGTCCAAATTGGAAAAAGTGATGAAAATGATAATAAACCCCATTAAAAATGTTAAATTAGGGAAAAAAACCCTAATTTTCTAGCTTAAATAGATCAAAAGGGGCCATTTCAATTCATTTGTGCATTCACACTTTAGAAATTCTTGCAAATTGAGCTCTGACCCTCCGAAGAAATGGCACGATGTGATCTTCCTCAACACATCTCAAATCAAGTTCATGAGTTCCAGTGACTTCCAGGCACAGGACTATCGGTATGTGATTTGAAACTTGATTTAAAATTTGAAATTTTAATGCATTTATTAGGCGTTAAAATTTAGAATTTGGGGGCGTCACTATATAATGACACCCAAACTTCAATCTGCGATGCCCAAATGATATATAGCGACGCATATGTCTTGGACGACACTTTTTCAGATTTGATTTTAGGGTTCCAAATTTTAAATGGTGATGCATTTGTGTTTGGCAATGCACTTGTCAATTTGAAAGTTAGGGTTAGGTTAGGCCAAATCCTAAATTGCAATGCCATCCTGTATGGTGAAGCATTTGTCAATTTCAATTTTAAAATGCATCAGGTGTTGCTCTTTGAATTTTGAATATAGTGACACATTTGTAAACAGCAACACATCTATTATTTTCAAGCCGTAAATTCCAAATAACTTCAAATTTTGATGATTTCCTAACGTTGTGGGCTTCATGGATGTAGGAGAGTTTCCCACCATTGATGTCCAGAGAGCATAGGCCCACTATACTGGAGAGATTGGGTGATCTTTCAAAGTTGTGCCAAGAGCACTTGGGAGAGATTAGATTATGGTACATTGCATAAGCACCAGTGATTAGGACACATTTAGCCATGATGACAACATTGTGCGAGAGATGGCACAGCGAGACTTCTTCTTTCCACCTTCTGACGGAAGAGGCGACAGTGACCTTGGAGGATGTGTAGCGGATATTGTGGTTGCCTATCCACGGTGACTGTGATCTACGATCCTGATGTCGAATTCGATGCCTGCTTAGAGGTGATGGAGATGGAGCAGATTGTATTGGTCACCTCTCATATTGACTTAGAGACATACAGAGGTCAGGTGTCGACCTTTAGATTGATTGTTGCAGCCATCATTTCAAGTGTTTTGGTTTTGGACAAATGCAAGAAATTCTTTAGTCTAGGTTGGGGCTTGGCTTGGCAGAGGATGCTTTATCGAAGGACTCTTTTTGCATAGGGGCCCGTGATGCTAGCCTCCTTGTACCATGATTTACATGACTTTGTCTATTGCGATGGGTGAGCTATCGATGTACGTGTGACACTTCTCCATATTTGGGCATGGGAGCACATTGCAATGCTTCGACTAATTGTACAGATGGCAGACATGGAGCCAGATGATCCCATCATATGAACATACCGAGGTGCCATCACTCTTAGGCACATAGGATAGGTTGGGCTCCTGTACTGGCAATGGGTGATAGACAATATGACCGTGTTCACGTGGCGACCATGGCTTCAAATGCCACCATGGTTTGATGATATATAGTAGTTATACTTCACCAGGTAGACCTGATACATGCAGGGTCATGAGCACATGATGATTGAGCGGTACCTTCTGGACAAAGCGGCTAGATAGTTTGGTAATGTCAAGGATAGGCCCGGTGATGCTTACAGAGCCATTTTTTCATGATCAGCTAGAAAGGTCCTGACCTGGGGACCGATGATTCTAGCACCAGAGGCCATTGACATTTTTTGCCAGTTGGTTGCCCAGCCTTGGGCATATGATCAAGATCAACCTATTGCATAGAATACTCCCATGTACGATGCATGCTTTGTCCCTCTAAGGTGACTTACAGATCCTACAGGGGCTCCTCCTAGAGGGAGACCATGAGGTAGAGTAGTCAGGGGTAGAGGATAGGGAGGCCAAGATGGCCATGATGGATAGGTTTTAGGGGCTCCTCTAGTGGGAAAATATCCTCCTCAGTAGCCTCTAGTAGTGTAGCAGTAGCCAGTACAACCACCACCGCCACCGCCAAACACTAGAGATGCGCAAATACAATAGCTGTAGTAGCAAGTGCAAGTTTTGGCAAGTGAGCGGGATCAAGCCCGCCAACAAATTTTGGTTGTGACTACTGAGTGAGACTAGGCTTGGCAGCAGGTGGTTGCTATGATAGCCAAGAGGGATGTGGATCTACAAAGAGTTTAGGAAGCCACAGGTGAGAGAGACCAGGAGGTGGCTTGACATCATCAGATTGAGAGCCTTATGACATCCACCCATGGTCAGATAGTTTCGGCCAGATTGTATAGAGAGGCTATTATGGAGGATACATATCATAGACAACATTATCATAGGGATGTTCCAGCAGCTCTTCGATAGCTTGATTTTTCATAGCGGAGCGATACACGCCCCTGAGTAGAGGATCAGCCTAAGCAGCAGGCTGGAGAGGGTAGCAGCCACCAGGGCTAGCTCTTTTTTTCATGTATAGAAACTCTTTGATTTTTCCCCATTCTTTATACCAATATACATTCATGGGCTCCCTTTTTACAGCCCCCCATGGATATTGTACTTATGATCGATGTACATACATTGATCTAGATTTTTGTACCATGACACATTTTTTGATAGATATATGATATGGATACAGATGATTCATGCTATGATGTGTTGAATTTATTTCATGTATGTATGGATGATGTATGATATGGATGCTTATATATGATCATGTATGGATGCACTTACCTTTATTCCTATGTGATATGTGATGACATGATATGGTTCTTTTTCATTATCTTTTCACAATATGATATGGATGAATGATTATGATATGTAAATGTTATGGGTGTAAATGATGTGGATGCATTTCTTTTTGTATATTTTCTATGCATGATTTATGATGATTATGTATGCATATGGATGTATGGATGCAAATGCTTATGATATGCAACGATTTAAGATGCTTATAATAACAAATCTATATTATTCATCATGTCTTAAATGATTATGCAGAATGTATGATGTGATATGGAATGATTATGAGATGCATGTATGTTGATGGTTTGTGGATGCAGGATGGATGCATTGATGATGTTTTTGTGTTTCATGATACTAGGTTAGTGCAGCAAGAAGATAGAAGAATAAAGAATGAACATTGTTGATGATTATTGCTTCAAAAGATCCAACAAGTCCTTGATCCATCGAGACTTTATTAGAGATGGTGACAAGACAATGCAAAAGAATGTAAGATGAAAATGCAGGATGGGTGCTCATACTTCAAGATTAGGATTTTTCGTTGTTCCTTATTGTTTTATATAATGTTCAAAGAGATACAATGCATCAAGGTATTGATAACCAGGATGGCATAGTGCATCTAGTGTAATGGAATTTGACTTGATAAGTAGATAGGATAGTTTTTGTTCACACCTTGACATATGGAAACATCATTGGCATGCAAGTTAGAAGCTTAGAACATATTGGACCAAAGCATACACAATAGTCAAAAACATGCTCCAAACGACCTTCCTACACACAACTAAGCAAGTATGCGCCAAGATTATTTTACAATAGTATTCACAAGCACAACAAACGAAAGATATTGATTAATACATCATCGAGACGTCCTCAGAATGGGTTATTAAGATAAATCATAAGAAAAGATCAAAGATAAACAATCAGTGTTATCTATAGCTCATACCTAGTTTAAGTTTAGCTAAAGTGATATTTGATATTGATGTCCATCGCAGTAAGGATACATCCTAGGACATGTTGATTAGAGGGATTTTTTATGTTGGGACGATGATGCTAAGATGAGCTATTGCCATAAAATTCACTAGTGCATTTACCTGTGATTTTGACTTTAGATTTTGACTTTTAGGGTTTGCACTTTACAATTTTCTATGTTTTTTTTCTACTTGTTTTTCCAAAGGGTGAGGGTGACGATCATTTTATTATGGGTGAAAGCGAGATGGGATGGATGGAATTTGAATTTTTATTGAATATTTTTAAATTTTTTTGGTATTTTGAAATGTTTTGAGGTTTTTTTTGGTCTTTTGAAAGTTTATATGAATGTTTAGGTTTTTCTGATTTTATGAGGCTTGTTAGGGTTTTCTTAATTTTTAAGGCTTTTTAGGTCTTTTGAACGTTTTCTATTGTTTTTGTATTTTCCATGTTATGAATGTTTTTGTGTTTTCAATATATTTGGATGTTTTTGGGATTTTTCAAGATATTTGGATGTTTTTGGTTTTTCGAAGTTTTACGAATGTTTTTGGATTTTCAAGATATTTGGATGTTTTTGGTTTTTCGAAGTTTTACGAATGTTTTTGGATTTTCAAGATATTTGGATGTTTTTGAGGTTTTTCGAATTTCTGAGTTTTGACCAAGAACCAAACCTAATGACCTATCCTAGGGGCCTCAGGGGTTGATCAAAGATTAGCCTTGCCTACGTTATACACATAGAGACCACGTAGTTTGACTAACTCGACCCATTTACAAGACCAAGATATGAACAGACGAGAGATGACAACTAATTACAATAGACTGCTAAAGGATTGACCTAGGGTGTCTTGGGGGCACATCAATGATGGCCTTGCCTACGTTGAAGCTCAGAGATAACATCATTTGACAAGAGACATTATTTTTTGAATTTATTTGATGTTCAAACTTTTTAGGGTTTTGATGTTTTTTGAATATTTTGGATTTTTCCTTTACAATTTTATGAATTTTTTGGATTTTTCCTTTGTAGGATTTTGCAATTTTTTTTGGATTTTGGGTATGTGCAGAATCATCATGGAAAAAATAGGGCCTTAAGTGGCAAAAATTAGAAAAATCGAGAGTTAGTGCTTGACCTAAAAATTTGAAAAGTTATCTATATTATTTCAAAAATATGTAAGAATAGAATCTCTAACAAATTGAATGTAGTTTCTAAACTTAAGGTTTTTTTAAATCTATTTGGTGAAAATTTGGGAATTTCAATCTTGATAGTACTTAAATTTCAGGGAAAAAAAAAGAAGTAGGTGTCTGTCTGACCACCCTAACCATAATAAATGATAATATTTTTTTATAATATTTTATATATAAGTAGAGGACTCATGTCAGATGTGATGCATATTTTTTTGTAATTTTTTTCCAAGTAAATAATTAATTATGATTTTTTTATTACAACTTTTAAAAAATATAAAAACTCATATGTCTGACCACCTTAACTTGGTCAAAACTTCATGAAATTCATTTTTTTAAAATCCTATAGTATGCAAAGCATAGAATGTGATGCATGTTTAGATTCAAAAAATGTGATACTGTTTGAAAGCTATAGATATTTTTCAATCAGCCTGTTAAATGAAGACTTTGGTTGTAATTCAAATGAAAATGAATAATAATTATTTATTAAATTCAAAGTAAAGCATAATTTATATTGGTGGAAAGCTAAGAATATCCTTTAAAACCCTTTTTAAGTTTCATCAATTTTGGGTAAGAAAAAAATTAAATTGACTTGTACCCATCATATCGCCACTTTTCAGCCCATTATGATCCTACACATACCCTTTTCTAGATAAGATTTTACGAATTTTTTTTGTGTTTTCTGATAGGATGTCCCATGACCTTAAGATATACAAGAACCTAATTGTAACACATAACAAAATTCCCCCAGTGCACGATATGTTAGCCTACTTCAATAAAGGTAGGATAGAATGACCTTGATATATGCCAAGTAGTGCTAAAGAATTTATGATACCTTAAAGTGACAAGCCATGATAAGGATGCAGATGGGGGATTAATGGTGATGCAAAGAATGATAGGTCAAAAGATCCAAAGAATAGATGGAGATACCTTATTTACACAAGGCGCCTGTTTTCCAGGTTTTCACCAAGGTACTTGCCCAAAGCGCCATCGAAGTGGTTTTCACTAGAGAATGATTTTGTTTCTTTACTTTTTTCAATCATCTCTCTTTTTTTTGGATTTTGATTATTTTTTGATTTTTTCATATTTTTTGATTTACACCCTTCAAATTTAGTCATAAAACTTTTTGAGATGCAATTTGTTGATTGGCTCCTACAAGGGTTTGCCTTCAAGGGTTGACAGTTGGTATGCTCCTGATCTATAGCTTGTTGTGATGACAAACGAACCCAATCAGTTAGGCTCAAAATTTCCTTTGTTGTCTTGATCTGGAAGGTTCTTCTAATTTTTCTTTAAGACTACATTGCCTACCTAGAACGACTGACATTTGATTCTCTTGTTATAGCTTCATTTCAGACAATTTTGATACACTTGCAAGTGATTAAGGGTGTCAAGACGATGTTCATCCAGGAATTCTAGCTCATTCAGTCGAGATACTTTGTACTCTTCTTCAGTTATCAAATTCTTTAGTGACACTTGTAATGATGGGAGCTCAACCTCAATAGGCAAGATGGATTTTGTTCCATAGACTAGGGAGAAATGGGTTACTCCTATAGGTGTGTGGATACTAGTTTGATAAGCCCAAAGAGTAGGATTTAGTTGCAGATGCAGTCATGACCAGCTCCGTTAACTATTTTCTTTAGGATTTTTAGGATAGTTTTGTTTGTTGCTTCTTCTTGGCCATTGCCTTGGGGATAGTATGGTGTAGAGAATCGGTGTTGGATATTGAATCTTTGACACAACTCTTTCACATTTTGATTTTTGAATGGGGTTCCATTGTCTGAGATGAGGGTTTGTGGAACACCATAACAAAAAATTAGGTAATTCAAGATAAACTTGGCTATCTGCTTCCCCATTATGTAGGTAATAGGAATGGGTTCAACCCACTTAGTAAAGTACTCAGTGGCGGTTATGATGAACTTATGGCCATTGGATGAGGTTGGAGTGATTTTTCCTATGAGGTCAAGTCCCCACTGCGAAAAAGGCCATGGTGTAATCATTGGTTGTAATTCTTGAGTTGGACCATGAATCAAATCCCCATGTTGTTGACACTAGATCCATTTTCGCACATACTGATGAGCTTCTTTATCCATGGTTGGCCAATAGTACCACATCATCAATAGTTTCTTAGCTAATTCCATAATGCTAGAATGGGACCCACATATGCCATCGTGAACTTTTGTTAAGGAAGTTACGTCTTCCTCTTTGTTAAGACATCGTAGTAACGTCCCTTTGATGCTTTGATGGTAAAGGGTATCACCTAGGATCACGAATCGAGATGCCTTTTTGACAAAGGTCTTTTTAAGGTTCGAGGTGATGTCTAATGGAAGGGTTCCTATGTTAAGGTAAGTAAAGATGTCATGGTACCAAGGGGATCCAGGACCAAGAATGACACACACGAATTCAGATTCAGGGATTTTGAAAGTTTGTACGAGAAGCTATTCTACCAAGAATTCACATTGAAGAATGTTGTTTGACATGTCTAGTAGTGATCCATTTTTTCTATGGAATCTGCTACTCTATTGTTCATGCGAGGAATTAGCTCAAAAGTTATATCTATAAAAAGATTTGTGAGATTCTCCACCATTTTTTTGTAAGGAGTGAGCTTGTCATCTTTGGTTTGATAGTCATCATTAACTTGGTTGATAACTAGCTGTGAGTCTCCATATTATTTCATCTCTTGTATTTTCCACTGAACTGCTATCTTGAGACCTATGATCAAGGATTCATACTTAGAAATGTTATTGGTACATGGGAATGATAGCCTATAATATTTTGGGATGCAATCACCTTGAGGGTGACAAAAATAATTCTTGCTCTTGATCCATGTTGGGTGAATGATCCATCAAAGTACATCTTCCATTGAGCTATTCAATTAATAAGGAACACTAATTCATTAGGGAACTCAGATATTAAAGGGTTCTCATCATAGATGGGTGCTTCTGCTAGCTGGTCCATGATCACTTGTCCTTTGATTTCCTTGTCCTCCACATACTCTATGTCAAACTCTATCAAGATCATTACCCATTTAGCCATTCGTCCTATGAGGGTTGTTTTGGATAACAGATATTTTAATGGACCAATCTTTGTGATGAGCTTGATTTGATGTGACAACATGTAATGCCTAAAATTTTGTGAAGCAAAAACTACCGCTAGGCATTCTTTCTCAATGGGTGAATAGTTCATCTCATAGCCTACCAAGGTTCTGCTGATGTAGTATATGGATCTTTCCTTTCCATTTTCATCATGTTGTGCTAAAAGAGTTCCTAGTGTTGTTGGTGTTTCTGAGATGTATAGGATTAGTGGCGTGTTTGGTATCGACAGCATGAGCACAGGTGGTGTTAGTAGATAATCCTTAATCTGTTGGAAAGCTTTATCACATTTTTCATCCCATTTTAAGTTATCCCTTTATGACGAAGGTGCAAAAAAGGGTGAGTCTTATCTAATAGCTGAGCTATGAACCTTCTGATGGACTACAACCTTCCTTGTAGTCCTCTCATTTGTTTCAATGTTTGTGGTGGTTCCATGTCTAGGATGACTTTTACCTTTGTTGGATCAATTTCTATCCCTCTTTGTGAAAAAATGAAGCCAAGAAGTTTCCCTGATGTGACCCCAAACACACATTTTTTTGGATTCAGTCATACCTTGTATTCTTCAAGCCTATCAAAGATAGGTCCTAGAACTTGTATGTGTTCACTTCTCTTCTTTGATTTTTCCAAAATATCATCCACATAGTCTTCAACTATTTTGTGGATCATGTCGTGAAAGATGAGGGTCATTTCTCTTTGATAGGTAGCTCCTACATTCTTCAACCCAAATGGCATCACATTCCAGTAGTAGGTTTCCCATGGGCAAGTAAAGGCAGTTTTATGTTGATCTTCTTTGGCGATGATTTGGTTATAGCCTGAAAAGCCATCCATGAGTGACAACATTTCATGCCCAACTATTAAATCTACAATGAGATCAATGTTGGGAAGAGGGAATTCATCCTTCGGACATGCCTTCTTTAGATCTCTGAAATCAGTGCATATTTTGATGCCACCAGTGGGTTTTGAGACTAGTACTAGGTTTGAAACCCATTCAGGATAATCTATCGATTAGATGAATCCAACGTCAAGAAGCTTTTGTAGTTCTAGTTTAACCAAGAGTGCTATCTATGGGTGCATCCTCCTTAATTTCTGCTTGACTGGTTTGGCCTCAGGATAGACTGCTAAGTGATGCACAACTACTTTTGGATCAAGACTTGGCATATCTGTATATGACCATGCAAATTTAGCTTTTCTCTTTTTAAGGAATTTTGCAAGGTTCTTTTGTTCTTCACCTAATAAGGGTTCAACATAGAAGGTGATCTTAGGTTCTTCCTTTGTTGCCACATTGACTGGTGTAGCCTTTTCTGCTAGTACTGCTAACTTCTCTAGATGCATTGCACTAAGGAGGAGATTGAATCCTTCATCCTTGGATGCCTCAGGGAGGTTTTCACCATCAGATGCATCCCTTGCTTTTACTATTTTGGGATCAGAGAGTGCCACTAAGTGGTTTTCACTCAAGGATCTGCAAGTTAATTTCCTTTCATTTATTTTGCAACTGAAGGACTCAATCATCTGCCCATAGTATGCCCTTGTATCAAGCTCTATGTCAAAGCCTACTTTGTGATCTACCCATGATAAATTGTCTCAAAGTCCCATGACAGCTGGGATTGCTTCATCATTTTTGAATAAATCTAGAATTAGTGGTCGTTGTTGTTCCATGTCAATGAGTTATGGGTATACCAAGCATATTTCAGTTGGTTGGTTGTTTGAGATGAAGGATGTTATGGATATCATGAAGAGGGTGTTGTTTTCAAATAATTCAACCACATCAAGAGGAAATTCATCTAAGGTAATATCACGTGATGTAGGTGACTGAGAGGAAGCCTCAACTTGTTTAACAAAAACACCTTTTCCAATAAGTGTGACCTTGCTAGTAGTACAACCTAAGCCAATATTTTTTAGTCGTTTCTCAGGAATGATGGGTTCTAGTAAACCATTGTCATTTTGTCCTAGCTTCTCATTCTTACTATACCCCATGCTCTACATTAGCTATAGACCTTTGTTACCATCTTTCATGGGAAGAACAGGAACAAGTCGTTCATCTTGATAGAGGAGTTTAGAGATATCTTGCTCATGGATGTCTTCTTGATTCAAATCTCCCCATTTGGTGAAGGTAATAGCTTCCATCTTGATTATTTATGGTTCTTTGGTATTAGATGTTGGTTTCCCATGGTTTTGAGGAGAAATAGGTAACTCCCCTAAGAAAAAGGTGTGTTTCAATATTTTGTAGCTTCCACAACCATCATCTTGGATTATAGCTTTGACATTAGGTATGCTTTTCACAATTGGTACTTGTGATGCTGAGGTAGAGGCTAGAGATGATGGGTCAACAAATGAGCTTGTTGGTGTAGGTTCTTTTTCATTTTTGGGTATTTGTGGGATCTTGTAAAATTTGGCCTCAAGGATCTTGCAGTAGCAAAAAGGCTCAGGATCTCCAAGGATAGTGATTTCTCTACTCTCAAAAGGAAACTTCAAGCATTGATGATAATTTGAGGCTACAACTTTCAAATCTTGGATCCATGGTTGACCAAGTAGAATGTTATAGGGAAGATCAAGATCAAGTACTTGGCATGTAGTTTATGCAATGAGAGGTCCCACTTGGATAGGGAGCGCAATGATTCCTTGTGATACCTGTTCTTGATTATCGTATGCTCTAATGTTGGTACTCTTTTTCTTCTCAATAGTATCTTTTGAATAGCCTGGATGCTTGATCAACTACAGGGTACAAATTTTTAGACCAACACCTCCATATACCAAGACTCTTTTGACCTTATTTTTATGAATGAAAACCTCAAGGTGTAAAGCACAGTTATGAGATGGTTGCCATGGTAAATCCTATTCAGAGAAGCTGAGAAGATGACTAGTGATATGCCCTACCATAGCTTGAAATTGATCAATATCAATGTTCTCAGGAATAGAGGATTTAGACAGGGATTTTTCTAGTATTTCTCTATGCACAAGATATAATTTTAGGAGTTCCAAAATTGATATTTGAGTGGGGGTCTGTTTAAGTTGATCTACAAGATTGTACTTGCTAGGATTAGATGTGGGCAAGGTAGGTTGTGTCCTAGATTGAGTTGGAATGGCTCCTTGAACAGTTATTTTTCCAAGTCTTGTGGTGACTCCACATTCTGTACTAGCACCTTTGATGGTGACAACAGTGATAACACTATCATAGAAAGCAACTACATTGGAATAAGTATGTTGAACATTGGTGTAATCCTTAGCTTTGCTATGGTTGTTATCTTTGTTATGATCAGGCATAGGGGTCTTGTATATCTTGAGATCCTAGTTTCCAGTTGGTACCTTCACAGATATGGTATCGTTCTCTATGAGATCTTGGATGATATTCTTGATTTTCATGCAAAAAAATTTTTTATGTCCTTTGATTTTATGAAAGTCACAGAGATCATGCTCGTTGTACTAGGATGGTTTTTCTTGGGGTTCTTGGTAGTGTTTAAAGTTAGGAAGTGTTATCAAATTTGACTCTACCAATTTTTTCATGATTGTCTCAATCGGTTCTAATAAATGTGTACTTACGTTTAGGATAGTTGTTCCTGTTACCGGTTGGCATTGGTTGCATGTTGGAATTATTGATCTGATTGTTCTGAGGTGGTACCATTTGTTGCACAGTTGGTTGGATACTAGAAAGTTGATTGTGGTTGGGTCTAGGATCATTTAGCATGACCTTAGCATCTACCACACCGTTGTTTGTTACATTTTTGTTATTAGCCCATACATGAGGTTTCTCATTTGAATTGGTTGAAGGATGGTTATCTTTGTAAGCTTGAGAATTTCCTTGTGAGAATAGGGCTCTTTCAATGTTAAGGGCTCTTGGAACAAGTTCATCATATGATGTGATGCATTACATTTTCAATTGGAATGATAGATTCAGATCAAGCTTGGCTATGATGATTCCCACTTGTTGTTCATCATGAAGAGGCCACTTTCTTTTACTAGCTCTTTGTCTCCATCATTGCTTTTACTAGCTCTTTGTCTCCAGCCTCAATATCAATGTGTTCCTCTTCTTCGTCTAAAATGGTTGTTGTGTTTCTTTGGACTGTGAGTTTGTTTCCTTGTTTTCAAAAGTGAAGCTTCTCAAACTACTGATGAGATCTGTTTGTTCACCATTTATGAATTCAAAATTTGGCTGAATTATAGCACCTAGAAGATCAGGTTGTTCAATGGGAGCAATTGGTCTCCAAATAGTCATGTGGGGTTCATTTGTCAATTTATCTTTGATTAAATGAATTGATTTTACCACAAACACGTGTCTTTTGATTATGTTTTCAAACTAGATGTTTATGTCAAAAAAATCATAACTTTCACAATGTCCATTTCATGAAAATCATGAGATTAAAACCATAATTTCCTATGTTGTCTTTGGTAAATATGGGTTTGAGATTAATGTCAAGATATTTAGAAATCACTAAGGATAAATCCTTAGGACAAGCAATAATATTGAGGCTAACTCAAGAAGTCAATATTTAAGCCAAAGTGTTTGAAATTTTGAATAGTGAGTGTTTGTTTTTGGAACATTTTGAAACCAACCAAAGTGTTAAACTAACTCACAAGCATTATAACCCTAGGATAGATTAAATGGCTATATTTTTTGAATTCCCATTTGGATTTATCTAGTTGTGCTTATTCAGAGTAGATGATTAGAAGCTTGACCACACTGGCTCCCCTCCATGACACTCACTTCTACGGGTCATCCAAGCTTCAAGTTCTCATGAATCTCCCATGAAAAACTTTTCATCTCTACTAAGAACCGCAAATATGTGGGACGGCTTCGGAGGTCCGACCTCCTGACATTAACAAATATTAGGGATTTTTGGCTTATACACAAAAGTTCATAATAAGGGCATCCAGTTTAGGGGGTGTAATGATAAAATCCTTGTGAGAGGTCTCCCAACCCTTAGAACAAGGGCTTTATGCATCATAAAAATATTGGGGGAGAGCTATCATGTACTGCTTCCCATTGATTACGATTTTAATCACAACCACAAATTTATATAGCGATTTGGAAGAGCTTGGCTTATACTTGTTGCCGCTTGGGTCATTCCCTTGGGGTGAGTAATTTTTCCCACCAAGGTAGACCCTCTAAAGGTGAAAAATAGCAAGTACATTTGTAGTTCGATCATCTTTGTTTGAATGCACAAAGAGAGAACACACGCTATGCCTTTTCTTACACTAGCATGGTTGTTCAATTTTAAACCCAAATTTGAAGTGTGGAGGTGATTGTGCAACATGATAGAGAATGTTTCTGTTTCTCAAGATCGCCAAATGGCTTGAGAGAATTGCATATGCATTCACTAGCAAAGTTGAAAACCACAAAACAAAACAAATAGTTTTCAATTTTATCCTTCAAAGCAATAATGAGTTAATTTTAAGCGCCAATTAAAAGATGAATTTTCCTTCTTCAATTTTAAGCCCAATTGAAAGATGTGATGTGAGGGTTCATTTTTAGCCAACTTTGAATGTTCATTTTAAACCCACTAGAAAACTAGTGTGTTGCCTAAAAACTAAAAGTAATAAAGCATGAAATTGGGTTGTAATTGCTCCAAAATGTTAAATGCTAGTTACAATTATAGAATGTTTAGATAGAAGAGAATTTCTTCAATTTCCCTCCATGCTTTAAAACCTACAAAACCCTATTATTCTAACAATGAAAACATAGTCAGACATCAATCAGTGATCAGATAATCCAAAGAAATTAAGTCACATGTCAAAAAAACAAGCGTAAAGTTTCTTACCCTGGTTGAGTGTCGTTGTACACGATGGCATCACAATTCAAAATTTGGGCATCACTCTGATGAATTTGAGTGTCACTCTATAGAAAGGACAATGAGAACAATCACATCATTGTATTGATGGGCGTTGTTGTAAATGAGTGTGTCACGATTTGGAGTTTGAAAGTGTCGGTCTATTGGGGGTGAGCGTTGTTTTCATTCCACGATAGTTAAAATTTAAATAAGCATCACCATATTTAAATCAACATCGACCAATTAAATATGCATTGCTATATCAAATTTATTGGGCATTGCTATATGGAGACACTATTGATACATCGTCATTGTTTGTGGTTTGAGCATCACTGGAACCTACAAAATAGCAAAAACATGGATTTCAAGCCAAAAAAGAACTAAATGATCAGTTTTCCCTCCTTCTAGTGCCATAATGTCGATGTGAGGATATCGGTTATGAGCTGAATTATGCTTGATCCATGAAGAATCAAAGCATAATGAAGCAACCAATACTCGAATCTCAACAAGATCAGTCAATCAAAATTGAAAGTAAACATTTTATCAAAAAACCTAACATGTTAATCTTATGAAAGCTTTAAAGAAAACATCTATTCTAATCCATTGAAATTTATCTTGTTGTGGAATTGGTGTTGCATTGATGTGGACCGATGACCCTTTCCCAATCCCATGATAGTGATCTTGTTTCAGTTGACTCTATGGAAGAGAATTGATAAAACCATGATGTTTGGTGTATGAAAAACCTAAATTATGCACAAAATGCACATGATGCAAGCTAAGTTACCATGATTCAATGCTATAAATGATCTAATTATGCAATTGCTAAGCTAATTTAAGCTAAAAAATGAGCTAAAAGATTAAAATCCTAATCTATTTACAAACTAAGATGAATGCATGGAAGCCATTAATGGAAGCTTGAAGCTATTTATGCAACTAAAACAAACTACAAATAAGCTCAATGTTTGCAAATTGAGAGTACGGATGTGAGAAAATTCAACAACATGAATTTGCAAATAAAAGATGCATCCATTTGTCTCCAAATAGTGATCTATTTATAGGAGAGAAAATGAGGAATGAATGGTTAAGATCAAAAAGCTTAATCAACACAGGATGAAGGAGATGGGAGGCATGGATCATGGATTCTCATCAATGGATGAGAATGCAAGATGAAGATTAATCAAAGGCTCACAATTACCTAAAAAAAACACACTTTTGACCTACTCACATAGGTCAAAGGTAACTTGCTAGAAAGGTAAGAGGATTTGGCTTCTTAAAGAAGCCAAGTGAGTTGATTTGAGGGAGGGAATATTCATTAGAATATTCCATTTGGATGAGGAAAAAGGTTAATTTACAAATTAAAACAAATTTTTAATTGTGCAAAAAAGATAAAGAATATTCCATTGGAATATTCCCTTTGATTAGAGGAATACTTAGTTTAATTACTAATAAACAAGGTTTAATTTATGCAATTAAGGGATTAGAGAAATTAAGAGATATTTATTAAATTAGATGATTTAATAAATAGGGGAGGTATGAAATGATATTTAATTAAATAGGATAGGGTTATTTAATTAAATAAGATGACTTAGGAGATTAAATTAAATATTTTGATCTATTCAATTTAATGAGATGAAGTGTTAGTGTGAAAAGAGGTGAATTAACCTAATTTAATTAATTAGGCCAATTAGGTGAAAATAATGCAATTAATTAATTAGCTAGGCTAATTGAATCAATTAAGAAAAAAGAGGATAGATAAAGAGGAAATGATGTTAATAAACCTTGTTCGAGTGTATGAAGAGGAAATGATGTTAATAAAGCTTTTTCAAGTGTATGACAGTTAGCATATTGAATACACATTTAAGGTCTTTTAGTATACAAATAGTTAATTTGGATGCTAATATTTTCTATATATATACTAACAAGAGGCAAGATAAAAGGGATAAATATAGGGTTTGCATTATTTTATATTATTTTTACTTAGATGTGTTAAAATATAATAGATATTGTACATTTATTAAAAAATGTAAGCTATTAGATAAAGAATGTTCTTATTTTATCCTTGGTATGCAACATGCATCCATCAATTATGATCACATACATCTATCAGTCATGTCATACCATCAAAAGAAAAGTATCCACCTATGAAAAAACAAAGGAGAAAAGAAAACCAAAAATTAAATATGAATTTAATGACTCGAAGATGAGTGTGATCAATTGAGTATGAAATTTCAATCATAGTCACATGCATCTATCAGTCATGTCATACCATGAAAGGAGAAGTAGTAAATTAGTAACCTATGAAAAAATAAATGATAAAATATAAACTCAAAGGTGAGAACTGTCAATTGAGTATAGAATACATACCTAGGGTATATTTGTGTTGGAAATCAATGTCTGTGAAAGATGATCATAATATTTTCCTAATGAGATGGAAATACAGGGAACCTTTGCTTCCAAATGGCATGTTCAATTGAAAGTATTGAAGTAATCAAATAGCATAAACATAACATATGTAAATATAATATATTATATCTATAAAAATACATGTGCAAATATAATTTATTATACTGATAAAAATGTATGTAATAAGGATATAGAATAGGTTAACCAATAACATTTGCCTTTTTTTATAGAATAAGTAATGTTTATAATATAAAATGCTAGTAATTTTGATCATTAGAGAACTATGCCATATATTGATATTTGTAATAGAACATTCTACAATATTCTATCAAACTATTTAAACCAAAGCTTCTTACTTTTAGATCCTCACTCCTCTCATGATCTTGAATGATGAATATCAAGAGTTAAAGAAATTAGGATGAAGCATAAATGAGAGTTGTGGTACAATGTTCCATAAACATGAAATGTATATAAGGTAAAATGTTCTATGTAAATGGAATGTGTTTAAGGTTTTATTTAAGGGTTTATTTGGGATGGATGTGATATGTAGTAAGCTATATGCAATGAAATTTAATGCTTTTCTAATCATGAACATCTATGTAACTAATAATCTTGAATATGTATTCAAATATTAGTGTAAATATTTTTATATTTTTCACATAGTTCAATTATCTTTCTTTGAGAATAAATTTGATGTCATATCACTAAACAATGACTAGTTTTGAGAAATTTCATCACATTAATAAATTAACTAATAAATTATTATATTTATTGAAAGATCTATAAATATTTTTTGGTGTTATACAATAGTAGCTCAAGTTTGCAACTCTAATGTCCTAAAATGGTGATTGGCATAGAATATTCCTTTGTGTAATGAATTTTTTTCAATTAGAGTATGGTGAATAGAATTTTTTTGGGAAACTATAGAAACAAAAGAATTATGAAATAAAATTATTTTGGTTGATGCAATATTGATCTTACACCTTGTATGTTTTGCATTAAATACTAGAGTATTTGAAAGAGTGAGTTCCTCACTTTAGAATAGCTAGAGGAAAACCAAAATGATATCTCAATTGAATATGTCAATGTTGAATCTTTAATTAACCTTCCTTTCAATTTAACCATATATTAAAATCATACTTATTGTGTTTGGTGCACTTTCAACTTTATATCCCAATATCTCCTTAATTTTTTCTTTTTGATGTTTCAGAATTTTTTTTCTCAAATCCACTTTGGTTCCATCTTCTTCTATCTCTACTTCATCATTATCATACAAATCTACAATGTTAAATATATGAATAAAAAACCTCAATCTTCTATTAATTATACTTCATATATTATTTTTAAATTAAATTTCTTCATAATATTTTAAGAATCAAATTTCTTCATCTTCATCTTTTTGAATGTTCCCCATGAGAAGCATTCCTTTCTCAGACATATTATCATTACATCTCCTTATTGGAACCTCACTTTTTAGTGCCTAATTTCACTTGTGAGGCATGACCCTTCATTGATAATCAATCTGAGAAATTTCATGAAGATCATCTTGTTGAAAAATGCTTTTGGTTGTGTGCCCCCTTACCTTTTTCTTAGAAAATTCCTCCAAGCTCAAAAATCCAAAAAATGGACTATGTGTGGGGGATTTCTAAGTTTTATAACCTTGTGAAACCTCCAAAATGGATATCCCAAGTTCAAATTTAAACAAAAATGGATAAAATTTGGCTATTATGTTCATGTAGGGTTTTAGTTTGCTACTAACCTTTTGTGAAAAGTCTAACTAGACTGGCCCAAGGCCAAAGGGTGGAACTCAAAAGTGAATAAGTTTTCTATAGAGTGCTAAGGAGGAATTTTAGATGTTGGTTCCAAGTCTACATGGTTCAATTGGAAGTGAACCTTCCACAAAGTTTAGTAGGGACTCAAATGTCTGCAAAAAAGATAAATCGAACTAAAGTTGGGGTTTTGCAAAACAAGGTAAGTGACTCAGTCCAAAATTATTAGCTTGATCATTGTTCAATAGGTACAGTTTGAATGATGCCAAGTTCATGTAGGGATTGATAGTGATCAATTTCCCACAAAGGCCAAAACTTGAAGGAGTTGTCTTGCGGGTCTTTCCAAATGAACTAATTTTTTTCTGAATGTATTCCCATTTTGTGCAAGTATTTATTTGGCAAGAATTTAAAGGTGAACAATGCCTCACAAGAGAAGTGATAACATTCAAATATGTACAATGGCCTGATATTTTTGTAGGATCTTGATTAGGGCCATTTCCCTGTAATGTTCAAACATATCTAATGTTTGCACTGGCATAAAGCATGATGTCGATCCAGAATGAAAGAAAGACAATGAAGAATCAAATGATCTAGAAAAATGTTTGTTTTTCACATGTGTACTTAGAGAGTGATATTACATAGAAAGGGAAATGTAAAGTTTTGGAGCTTCCCATGGTTCCCAGAATCATGGGAACCCCTAACAAGTTCCTAATGTAGTCATAAGCCCTAATAGAGGAGGTAAATAACGATGAAGGAAAAAGGTAAGACAAATAAGGATAAAAATAATGCTCAATGGTTCCTAGTTGTTGATGAACCCCCAGCATGTTCCTAAGGTCTACACCTTCATCGATTCACATTTTTTTCTCCATCTATCCCCTCTGCGACACCATTAAAACATGTGATGAAATTTGCATCTAGCATGTTTTAGACCCATGAATATGTGTAAGGATATTTAAATATTATTTGGTTTGTATTCAAGAAAAAATACCAGTGCCCACATCTCAATTATAATCTATAGAAATTTTTCTATCACACAACACCTCCAAGACATGACTTCAACAAATTTTGTGGGATATTTCTCATATTTATTCCACTCAAACCAATGAATCATAAATGAAAATGTATGACATGACATAAGAATATTTTTTCACATTTCTTATTGGTCAAAATGTTTTTAAAGATAACCCTTATTAGTTGTCTATTGGAGGAGTTTGATGCTAGGGTTTATGTGTATGGTATGGCCTTTTGAAATTATGCACACCTTTCTACCATGGATATATCTTCCTTTATGACCAAATTTGAACATCTTTCCTTTCAGCTTCTCAAGCTTGCCAAAAAGAGGGTAACACTTTATTGTTGTCATTTCATTGCATTATCAATATTATAGATAGCATATAGATTGTCTTTGCATTTTATACATTGTGTCTATTTCCTTCATTTATCATTTTATCTCTATTGTAGTCTATTGGTTGTCCATGGAAGTGGAAACACCAAAGTAGGGGTTTGACTAAGGAAAACTCCAAAAGATATCCCCAACATTCTTATCTCCATGTGTATAGGTACTTTGTTCATGTGGAACTTGCGAGAGGTTAGACCAACTGTGAGTTGGATTTCTACTACCTATTGGCATTTCATGCCACCCTTAGATGACCCATCATAGATAATCAATTTGAGAGATCCCCCGTGGGCCATCTTGCATGTTTTCTCCTTGAAGTTTCTTAAATTTAGCTAAGTCCCAGAATTTAGGGTTTTTGGGTTGTCTCTTACTCCCTTCCTTCATGCCTTCTCCATTGCCCCTTCTCCTTTCCCATCTTTCCTCTAAGTATTTTGGCCTTTGTCCTTTTGCTAGTACAAAAATAGTAATATAAGACTAAAAAAACTACTAAAAACTAATTATAAATGAATGAAACTGGTCACATGACCATTAATAGTTTATTGCCAGTTATATATAACATGACCAGATTGATGACTAAACCATTTTTAGTCATTTATTGATTGTTTTGATTGATCAATTTGGTAGTATATTTAGTCGTTGATTTCTAAGTCATTGACTGCTATAATTTGGTCATTTGTTTAGTCATTTTTTATTCTCTGATATATTTAACTGGTCACTTATTTAGTTTTTGATTTAGTCATTATGTGTTGTAATTTGGTCACTTAGTCATTTTTTTATTCGTTGATGTATTTAGTTATTGAGTGTTGTTAGCTGGTCACTTATTTAGTCATTTTTATTCACTGATTTCACTGGTCATATATCTAGTCATATTTATTCATGTTGTTCACTAATTTATGTCAATTGGTAGTATATTTAATCAATTTAATTATTAATTGATGTGAATTAGTAGTATATTTAGTCATTTTAATTGACTGATATTTGAGGATTTAACCATAAAACACATAAATACACATCAATAATTAATTGCACACAATAAGACAACCATTCAAAGGGAAAAATCGATGAAATTTATCAATAAAAAAAAGGTGTTCTAGTTATAGCTTAGAAATAGAGTATTGCAATTGTTATTTTTAGTCACAAGACTACAAATTTGAGTTACAATATTGCACAGAAATGACTGCAAGAAGGAAACTTCTCCTAAAAACTTTTGCAATGATGGAAATGCATGCTTGAAGCCCTTCAATGTGAGCACATTCCCCTTTCATCTCTTAAAACTTCTACAATGTGGCAAATCTTCCTAGAGTAAGCTGTAACATGTAGAATCGAAGGAGAGTGTTGACTATGTCCCATATATGAAGCTCTCTCCTTCAATAATGTAGTCAACAATAACCCAACTAGAATCTTTCCTCCTTTATATGCAAGGTGCTAATTGATATGAGCAACAGGGTGTTGTCTTTTTTGCCATGAATGAATTTGTGCCTCAATACAAACAACAAAATTACTATTAGTCTCAATTTAGAAAGAATAAAAG
>VDFB02361159.1:0-44500 GCA_007258455.2 Sequoia sempervirens
GGATAAGTATCATAAGATTGTGACAAGTGTCTTAATCTTATGATATGAGACATAAAGTGATAAATATCCCATGTGGACCCTAAGTAAACTTAAGTAATAAGGTATGAAAAGAACCTAAGTGGATAACTAGCTAGGAAATGAAATAGCTAGATAAAGTATCCCCTTCACACCAACAGTGCCAACCATTGGTGCTCCCCCTCATGGGAGCAAGGTGCACAACATGGGTGGAGTAACTCCACAAGGGTGAGTCAGAGTTGCCTTCCTTACCTTTTGCTGCTGCAGCAAGAAGAAAAGAGCCTGATTTGGCAGAGTCCTCAACAGCAAAAAAGTTGGTTCAAACTTCTAAAATTATCTCCCAGAACTTGAAGAGAAAATTTCAAGGCAGGTCATTGGAGAAAGTTGAAATTCAAATAATATGGTGGCCATGTGATATAACAAGCTATTTTCATTGATCCTTTCCATGGGAGCTAAACTCTTTAAACCCTCTTTGAAGCATTTCCATTTGAAAGCTGTCAGGAGTAAATCAAGGAAGACTAAAATGAAAGTTTAAGGTGTCTGGAAACAGTTTCATTTTGGACAAATTGTATATGTAACTATTATTCAATTGAAGAAGCTCACTGTTCTTATCTCCACAAATTTTCTCTAGTTCTTGGATACGATTTTTCACATTCTCATATTTTTAAGGAAAAGCAATGTACAGATCATGAAGACCCAGGAATGCTGAAATCTAAATTGGGAGTACTAGTCATTCAAAGAACTGAAACATAATAAAGAAAAACATAGCCTCAGTTAGGGTTTTCAGGGTCTAGCTGGGAAAATGGACAGGCTTCAGTGAAAGTAGGGATTTGATGATACTTTAGCTATTGATATTGAACAGCCAACCGCTAGTTTGCCAGCTTTCAAGTTACGGCAATCCATATTCTTACAGAGGCAATCATATTCCTTTTACAAAGAAAACCCTTTCGTGTCTTTACAACTGGAGTAAATGACGAGGCCTAAAACCTTACTGGTTTATCGTTTTATCCCACATTGCTACTCAGTTATATTTTTGGTATTTTTTTAATATATTTATTTGTTTAAATTCAATGTGCTTTTAAAGGATTGGGTAATAGCGGATGCCATGAAATATGCCCATAACTCTACAATGTGGATGGACTTATGCAGGCATCTCTTGAAACTTACCAGAAAGGGTGCAAACCCTCTAGACTTCAAGTTCGTTGAACACCATAAGGTATGCTTTAATTACAACTATAATAATTGTTATTGATTCAAACATTATTCATTATCTTTTGAACATTTTTCATTTTGTTTCAATATGTCTTAGTGAAGCCAACTTGAAACTCTTCTAAATTCTTGTGGCGACAGACATCAGCATTCACCTTTGTATCTCATGGTCAAGAAAGTATATGGAATGTGGATGGAGAGCTCTTTCCTGCGCACCAGCTTTCTGCACAAGTATTTCGAGGGCTGATTAGCTTATTTGCTTCTGGTCCTGAAGTTTAATTTACATGCACCAAATTAATATAAGTCTTGTTTATTTATGGCTTCACATGCTGCTAGAATTTAAACCATATGTAATCATTTATTTCAACAATACAATAAACTATCTATTGCAGAAGCAATACATAAGCAGGAATAGATTCTAAATGTGTAATTATAGTGATTAGTTTTTTCATAAGCATCGGAAGTTTATGAAGAAAATTATTCTAGCCCCTATTACTTGTCTACTTTAGTACTGTGTCAAGAATCTGTAGTTATTTTGGAGTTGTCGACAACATAAATTTCTGCTCACCAACTTGGGATTGAATAGTTTTGTTTTGTCTTCTACATGAATCTAATGGAAAGAATGCATATCCTATGATAAAACAGCATATATGGGTGCTGTTCTCCTGGAAATGGCATGGATATTATATCCAGATATATCTATATACAACTGTATATGGGCTGCATCTGACATGTCTTGATTCGGCACCACACTCTATGGTGCCCTATCCAGTTTTGGGTTTATGAAAAAACATTTAAAATTTGAAAAAATACAACATAAAAAGATTGTACACACGTATTTAAGTCACTACAAACAAACATAGGGGAAGAGCACCAGTAGTGGATATAGTTCCAATAATGGTTTACTCCAAGTGCACTTGACCCCCAATAATCTTTTTTATATTAGCCATTACATAATTTTAATTGGGCCAATAAAGATGTCCATCCTACACCAATACATGCTCACTAATGAATGTGTAGTTGACCAAAAAAAAAAAACTAATGGTACATATCTATTGCCAAAAGAAGTCAAGTTGCACAAAATAACTCACTAGTACATTTATAACCAAACTTTAATGTTTACAAATACACTTCCTTTCACATCTTTCATACATTAACTCCATCCACTATTGGTACCTGCACACACAATTAATGGTGTAAGGCTCCCCAATAAACAAAAATACATATATTAAATTATATATAAAACTGAAATCATTCAAGCCACCATAGAAATCAATTAAATCATATATATAACTGAATTCATTCAAGCCACCATAGAAATCAGACATAAATGACAACTGCAATATGAAACGGCGGATTGTTTCCCACAAAAATTCAAATTTGAAAATCAACAACCACAATTCAATGCATTCATTTTCCACATTTGATATATTCCATTAGAGGGAATTTCCAGGTTCATTTTTATTACGAATTCTCCTTTGCAAAATTTAGAGTTTTCAAAGGCAATCTCTGCACATTCCTAATTAAAGGGCACTTATTCAAGTTGGTACACCCAAAATAACTAAATTCATGTTTTCATAAATCAATATACTGTTATATATATATATATATGTACAAAGTGTAAAATATTTTGAGGCATACAAATTATATTGTTTTCAGTCAGCTATTCAAAATGAAAGGGTCCAAATTTAGAAATAGTAGCATGATCCAATTTTTTAATCATATCATAGTTACATCTTTATCACCTACATCTTATAATTCATGTTAAGCTTTCCAATTGCATGCTTCAGATATAATAATAGCAACATTATACATTTTTTATGCGGAAGGTGTATCCTATTTTAACAAGACAAAGCTAAAAATTACAATCGGATGGTTCTTATGGTATCTGCCGACCATTGAAAGAATTTCAGTCGTCTGATTTTTGTAGTTTGGTCAACGAATTCCCCTCTGTTCACTGTTGAATGGTACCTGCAAACTCTGATCTGCGTAGTTGTATATGGATATCGTATACAACATTGAATGACTTGCATCGGTTCTCGAAGGGCTTCGCGTCTCCAGGCCTCACCCAGTAGCTCACGCAATTGGATTAAGTAGCGGCCACAAGACTCTTACTTGCCGACGGGCCTCTGCATCAGCAAGGTAGCCGCGCCATTGCTAAAGGGCGCGACCATACTCGCATTGTGCGATTCTGACTAAGATGTGAGGGCCCAAATTCGTGATATTTCCTGTGACTACTGCAAGGAGCTATAATTATATGAACTGTGACTTATACTTGGGTGACACAAATTTGTATGTAACGAGTGAATAATACTCGATTGCTTGCTATCTGAGTGGAGTATATTCCCAGATTGTTTTGCATCGCATTCAATATAATAGTGATTGCCAGGTGCACAAGATTCCTACATTTGTGTCATTGTTACATTGACTAGTGTTCATTATCACAGTATTTAATATCAACTATTTATTCTACAATCTGTTTTGTTTGAGATCAATTCTGAGCTTGTGGAATTTAGATGTTTGATGTTTTAATTCTGTCTGCGGAGAAACCTGTGCTCTGTCTTAGGCAAGCACATTACACTTTACCTTCCATAGGAGCTGAAAGGGAGCCGCAAAGTGCCCACAACTCAAATGCGTGGCAAGATCAAAGGCATTTGCAAACTTTGAAAGATGGAGTAAAATATCTAGGCAAGCGGGGTCCATGCCGAAGGCTACTTTACAGATATGACGCCGCCCTCCATTCCAACACCACCCTATATTTCAACACCGACTACATGATGGGTGGTGTTATGGCAGGATATGCCCTCGCAGAGGCAACAATCTCTTTCCTTCTCCCACGAACTCAAATGAGAATGAGAAGAATAATTTAAGGCGTCTTTGAATTGAAGAAGAGCTTCTAGTTCCCTCTGAATACATCCAGAGCATAAGCAGAGGAGAAACAGGGGAATAAGATAGATAAGTATGGGGGCAACCGAGATAGAGCAGAAGCAGAGGAGAGCCTTATTCTGTGGGTTGTGACGCAGGTGAATTGAGATAGATAAGTATGGGGGCAAATAAATGTAGTTAATTCAGGTGGACTAGACCGTACTGCTACCGCTGAGAATACACGAAATAGAAACCAATAGCGGCAGGAAAGCAGAAAAAGGCAAAAATTTGGATCATGGCGAAAAATGATGGACGACTGGAAGAGAACAGGAAGAAGATGCATGATTTCATTGAAGAGTTTTGGACGGTTTGACAAATTTTCCTTCTGTAGCAAACTATATGTGTTATTGGTAACCGCTGCAGCTCATTTGAATTCAAACAAGGTGGGAAAGAACCGAGAGAAGAGCAATCAGTTGGTCAGAGAGAAGGATTGATTCGATTGGGAGTTTTTGTTGTCATTGGATCCAATCGATTGACTGCTTTGAACTCAACTTCGTTTCCTCAGATGTGTATATGTTAATACTTTGTTTCCTTGTTATGACATTTTGATACTGTTTTGTTCCATAAGATACAGTGGACTCTGTTGCACAAGTGAGGCCCCGATTTCATTGGTGGGTTCGCCAACAATTTACAGGCCTGGCCATGGGTACCAGATTTATAACAAATATCTTGAAAAAAAAAACGCAAGAAGAGCATGTGACTCTTGTAACAAAAAAATATCATTCTTCTTGGCATCACAGATAATCTTCAGCTATATAAACTTCAACATACATAATATTTAATTAAATATAATTGTGTAAAGTTTTTGATTCTCATTCATAGTAGTAATATATTTTGAATGTAGCTTTGTACATTTGGGCTTCTAGCAAGTGAATTCTCATTCCCATCATCTTGGGAGGCATGGGCAACAAGAGTCCTCATGTTGTTGCACCATTCTTTGCCCTCACTGTTCTCCCCTTGTGAGGATTCAAACCCATTTCAACATCATCTATGAGAAGCAAAGTGCTAGGCCTTTGTTGTGCCACCTCCTATTGCTCAAGGAATTTGTCACATATTGTTGTCTCCTCCACAGATTATCAGTGGCCCATGTCAGGGGTAAATTATTACGTGGGTGTAATAATTTCTATTACGCAGGTTGAAATCTACAACAACTGCAACACATCAACCCCAATTGCATCCTACACAACCAAAAATAGGGTGTTCAAGTTCCTGATTAATTGCCCATGGGGGTAGGTAATGCGTGGATTATGTAATAATTTCTATTACTCTGGTTGAAATCTACAATGGCGCAACACATCAGGCCCCAATTTGCATCCTACACAACCAAAAATAGGGTGTTCAAGTTCCTGATTAATGGCCCATGTCACCACTTTCCCTTTCTCCCTCACACTCTCCGCAGGTAAGTCCCAATTTCCCTGCCCCTTCTTTTCCCACTCCCTCTCCAATGACTTCTCCCTCTTCGACCAATCTGGTTTTATCACCAACTCCAACTCCATATTTTAAATAGGTCTTTATCTATATCTCATTATCTCTACCTCTCCCTCTCTTTATATTGAGTTATCTCTCCCTCTATACCCATCTCTCTCCATGTCTCCCCCTCTTCTCTCTCTCTCCCTCCTCTACATATCTCTCTCCCTTTCTCTCCCTTTATCTATATCTCATTATCTCTATCTCTCCCTCACTTTATACTGAGTTATCTCTCCCTCTATACCCATCTCGTCATGTCTCCCCCCCCCCCTCTCTCTCTCTCTCTATTTCTATTTTTCTTTGTCTCTCCCTCTCCCCCTCTCTCTATATCTCCTTATATCTCTATCTCTTCCTCTATATCTCTCTATCTCTTCCTCTATCTCCTTATCTCTATATCTTTATCTCTCTCTACCTCTCCATCTCTCTATCTATTTCTCTCCATCTTCCTCTCTCCCTCTATATTCTTTTGTACCTATATCTTCCTCTCTCCCCCTCTATCTCTAGACATGTCTCCCTCTCTCTATCAATTCATCTCTCTCCCTCTCCCTCTTCCTAGACCTCCATATCTATATCTATTTACCTCTCCATCTCTCTCTACCCATATATCTATCCCTCTCTCATTCTCTCCCTCTCTTTCCCTCTCTATATATTTGTCTATTCCATCTATATCTCTTTATCTCCCCCTCTCCCTCTCTTAATATCCCTCTTTCCATATGCATCTCCATCTCCATCTCCATATCTATCTTCCTCTCAGACTCTATCTCCTTACCCATCTCTCTCACTCTCACTCTTTCCCCCTATAAATGTCCATCTTTATATCCTTCCCCCCCCCCCCCTCTATTTCCCCATCTCTCTCTATTGCAAAAACATAACATAAGCATGTTGGTAATGGAGATCGATTATCTTCCTATTTAGAGGTTTTTTTTTAGTCATGTTTGGATCCATTTAAGTGGATGCATAGTTAATTTGAAGCTATCACTTCTCCAGTGAAACCTTTTTTGCACAAACAACATTAATTTCTAAATGACCTACCAACTCAACCTCATGTTTAATACAAAATATATGAAAAAAATATACCAAGATTTTCCCTAATTGACCTTCCACGCCTCTTCGGCGTATCCATTGCACACCAAGGTGCAATTGCCAGTTTAATCATATTACAGTTACATCTTTATCTATTGCATCTTACCATTTGTGTTAAGTTTTCCAACTGCATACATCAAATATAATTTTAAATCTTTATCTCTTGCATCTACCCATTCCTACTTGTAGTTTGTTGTATTTTATCATCATTTATATGTATGACATCAAGGGTTTCATTCAAATGATTTCTTTCACTTTATACTAAGAAATCATTACATAGAATGTGAAATAAATAGAACATTGTCTGACTTTATTCTGAATCCTTGGTTTATAATCATGAAATTTAATGGGTATAGAGTTACTGTCCCAATTTTTTTGATTGGTTTCAAGATTAAACATCATGCATTGTCTCCCAATTTGAGGAACCCTCTACCCATAATTTCTCCTTACATTTTGCAGACAATGATATGGGTTAATCTGTTTTCTTCCTCTTATCTTGTCTATTTCGCATCACTGTATGGATGCCCCTATATGGTTTCACTATACGCTGAAATTATTTCAGCAACTGTAAAGTAATTACAATTCTATTTGGGTATGAGTTTTCTTTGTTTCAGTAATTACATTTTGCAGATAATAATATATTAGTATAAGGTTAATTGTGTGTGTATATATATATATATTTCCAATATATATAAAATCATATATATGAATATTTATGAGCCAGACTTTTTGGTAATAACACAACCAAATTTATTATAGTGAAAAAAGGAAGATGCATGTTATCAACATAAAGTTTAAATTACTCAAAATGTCCATGATATCAATAGGTTTGTTGAATCCCTTTCTATATTAAGAAGAGTTGATAAATAGTTCATGTAAATGGGAACAGGTCTAGTGTATTTGAGATATATATGTTAGAGAATATAATTCATAACTGAACTATACTTGTGTTGTGTACATGTCATCGACGTACCTGTTAGTCTTAAAATTTGTTGTCATTAGTCTTCTTTAGTTTGTTGTTGACAGTTCAAGCTCATTATCAATCGTATTTAGTTTGTTATCAAATTCCTTAGTAGAATTATAGGATGCTTATTTGTAAGTATATATATGTGTACTATGTGATGAATAAAATGTGTGAGTTGGCTGTTTTGTGCAGCTAAGTGCGGAGTTTTGTTGTTTAATCTGCAACATATATCACAACCATTATAAATGTTCTAGTAGCTGCATTAGATTTGTGTATGGTCTATTGCTCCTGCTCAACTGGCTGTGCAACATTGTAAGTTTTGTTTTTCCATCGAGAAGATATTAACTTCCTTTTGTTGTGGTTGAGAGGGTGTGTTGTTGGTGTGGACATTGAAGGGGTCGCAAAGAGGTAGAGTTGAAGAGACAAGCTATAGTCAAAAATTACAAGGCAACAAATGATGTTCGTTGGTGCATGATATTGGTTATTCTGAGTTGAAAATGGACCTATACTTGTTGCAACCTGTATGGAGTAGAAGAAGTGTTGAAAGAGAAAGTGATCACTCCCATCTAAGGGAGTGCCGATCAAAAGTAGTGATTTTTTTGGCAAGATGAAGACTCTCACCGCTAACCCTATTTTTGAATCAGCTACTGAGTAGCCCATTATAGCTATAAGAGTTGAGAGAATGTTAGTTGTTGAAGAACCTTCATATATTGTTGGTGATATGACTTTATTGAATATGAGGAATTTGTCCTATTTTAAAGAGGCCAACACTTTGAAGACAATGAGAGATATGACCAAAGATAGATAGATACTCAATAGTTTGAGGTGCTCGTGGATCATAGAAACTATACCTCATTGGGGTTATGAGACATACATGTGAGGATTGATGTTTAATAGTTTAAGGGAGACTCGAAATTTGGGAGTTCAACATGATACATTTACAAGGGTGATGAGACGCTTCATGTGCAAATGGTGTTCAATGATGTTGAAAACTTGGATCATAGCTAGGTGACTATACCTATGAGCAACTTGAAGAAGTCTTACTAGTTCGAGAATTATTTTCAAAGAACAACTTTTGCATAATGTATTTTCTATTTTGTTTTCCGTTATTAGTTAGTTTAATCCCGAGTTTGTACTATGTAGAGATATGCTAAGAATCCATTAAAATTCAATTATTCATTAAGAGGGAGTGTTAGAGAATATAATTCATAATTGAATTATATTTGTGTTGTGTATGTGTCATCAATGTGTATTAGTCTCAGTTTTTGTCATTAGTCTTCTCTAGTTTGTTGTCAATAGTTCTAGTTCATTATCAATCATATTCAGCTTGATGTCAAATTCCTTAGTAGAATTATAGGATGTTGTTGAGGTTATTTGTAACTATATATGTGTGTACTATGTGACGAATAAAATGTGAGTTGGTTTTTCTCTTCTTTGTTCTTCAAACTTTAATTATATAATCTTTATAATACAACAGGATAAATCTTTGATCATTGTTGGTCTCGCTGTCTCCTCTTCTTCTCTGTCGGCTCCCTCATTGCGTGATGGCTCCTCATCCGGGGTGGCTTGTTGTGGATCCGCTCCCCTCACCTCGCTCGGTGGATTTCGTTTTCTAAGCCTTCCTAGTCAGTTGTGCTGCGGAAAAAGAAGGGACTCCCCAAATCCATTGCCTTTGCGTGGCCTCGGGTTCAGGGAGTCAGATTGGTCCCCTCTTCTGGGGTTGTCTAATCTTTGTTTGTTGTTCTACAATTGTCTCTTATTTGTTTTTCCTTTGGCCCTCTGGGCTCTCTGTGTAAAGGGTACAACACCCTGTAATTGTTGCTTATCTTGTGAAAAATAGGACAAATCTTTGAAATCAAACATTAATAGGCTTTGAAGCCACTTTAAAGTTAAAAATGTTGAACAAATCCAATCCACACACCAAAGGAAGTTTGGCTCAGAGGAACTTTGAATTTTTGAAGGACTTTGCTTAAACATCAATTGGTTTCAATTTTCAAAGTGGTTAACACTACCAATCTCCTTACCACATTCCTATTTAAACTTTTCACGGCCATGGCTTGTTCTTTGATGAAAACAACTCAGCAAAATGTGTGAGATGAAATCTCAAAAACACTTTTTGACCATTCTTTGTAGAGGGAAGAGACTGTAAAGGCTAGTAGAAAAAATGAACAAGTAGAAAGTGAAGACCATGTCATGATTTTTTTGGGTATTATTCTATTAAAAGGGTGAAATGTAAAGAAAAACTTGAAGATGTTGAATGGGTTTTATGAATAGAGCTAAGTTGACATGGAATGCAAATTATAATGGGTTTGGATAAATAGATTTATGGTGATGGATTGAGTAATTGAGAAAGTAACTACTAGTGTTTAAGGATAAACAAGTATTATTGTGTAGTTTGTCTACAATATCTAGAAGTTACGACTCATCTTTTAACTAACACACACATATACATGAAAAAAATCACAAGTACATGATCAATTCACTCTAATACCATGTTAAAATAGTAGAGTACATATAAAATACCAGAAAAATTAAACCATTATAACACATAAAAGTTCAGAATAATTGTTTGATTGAATTCATTGGATTTTTCAATACATTCAAATCTAATTTTTACAATGATTTGCAATGGATTTAAAAAAACCATGTTTTTCCAATAACTTCCCCATGGGAAACTATTCCCATCAACTAACTATTAATTAAAAATATGTTAAGAAATAATGCATCAATACCCAGCTCATTTAATCCATTTCCTACATAACCCCATGAGAGAAAAGTATGCATACAAGCTTACAAAATAACAATAATGCATAGATCAAAATATTCAAGGCACAAGATAATACAAGGTATACCCTAGGAAAACCCTCGAGGGAAAAACCCAACCTTCAAAAACATATACACTCCAACTATTATTTAGCAATAAAAAAATATGTGCACTTATAGAGTTACAATGAATACTTCTGAAACATCAAGCCTCTACGATGCATCCTCCATATGTACAAGCATGAATCCACACATCCTATGCCATGCTTCACATATGCACTCAGAAAAACTCAATAATGATAGTCCATTCACCTAGCCAACCTTAACCAGTAAACATGTGTTTCCTTTTATAGACACAAGCTCACACAAATACAATCAAGTGGTAAGATAAAACCATGTGAACAAAAAACCATTGAGCCCTCATTTAATATTGGGTATTAAGTTTTCACATTATTAAATGCTTTCTCCAAATATTGAATTATTATCCTATGTATCCCACACATAAGTAATAAACCCAATCCCACAATACAACTTACAAGTGGCCCCAAATAATTACCTATTGTGACTAAACACATCTCCTAGGTGCACCACACCTAAATAATTATTTACAACATTATAATATAACAATTTATGCAATGGTGTATAACACGAAACCCTAACATTCTCCCACTTGTATACATTACATAAGGATCAATCAATGAAAAAAATAATCATAGCCATGTATAAAACCACATGAATCTCCAACATGCTCTTGTGCTCCATCAAGATACCTGCAATAAAACCAAAGTGACCACCATCTCAAGCAAGAACTCCTCTCATCTTTCAACATGTCATCTATGGAAGAAAAGGAACATGCCAAGGTGAAGATACACCAATCCAATAACATATCATCACATCCAAGTGATAACAAATACTCTAGGCTATTGTCAAAGGTAAAAACTTGAAGATTTTTACCCTTGGTCTCCTTGTGCTATGCAACATGACGCTTGGGTTCGTGACATGGCTTAATCACCTCCTATGGATATTGTATCTTGTATAAATTTGGTGGTTGTATCGAGCATTAATAGGTCAATCTTTTAGTGCAATGATAGCTTCTTGTGCAACAATTAGTATCAGAGCCAAGGTCACAAGTTCGAACCTCTCACTTGCACTGGGGGGGATTGTTACAAGAGTTTCACCCTTGGTCTCCTTGTATTGTGTAGCACGGTGCTTGGGTTCATGACATGGCTTAACCGCCTCCTGTGGATCTTGGATCTTGTATAAATATGGCGTTTGTATTGGGCATTAACAAGTCGATCTTTTGGTGCAACGACAACCGCCTATGCAACAAAACCCACATGATCAGAAGAGGAAGAGGAAGAAGAGGACAAGGATGAGGAGGAAGACGAGGAGGAAGATGAGGAAGAAGAGGAATAGGACAGGAAGAGGAGGATGAGGAGGAAGAGGAAGAGGACAAGGATGAGGAAGAGGAAGAAGAAGAGGACAGGAAGAATAAGAGGACGAGGAAGAACAAGAGGAGGAAGAGGAAGAGGAAGAGGAGGAAGAGGAGGTAGAGGAAGAAGAAGAGGAAAATAAAGAGGAAGAAGAAGAGGAAGAGGATGAAGAGGAAGAGGAAGAAGAGGAAGAGGAAGAGGAAGAGGAAGAGGAAGAAGAAGAGGATGAGAGGCGAGGGCGAGGAAAATGTTGAATGCACAAGATAACTGAGAGGGGGGTGAATTAGTTATTCATTAAAACATCAAAACCCTCATTAATATTTAGATCCACATCAACTTTAATAACCTTTAATCTGTTAGAATGATTTATCATGAAAGCAAATAACAAAAACTAAAACACATCAACACTATGCACAATAGAATACTAGATTTACATGCAAAACCCAAGAAGGGGAAAAACCACGGTGAGGATTAGCTCACAATATAAAGTAATTGCAACATCGAATACAAGAGACTCATTGCCTAAGGGCTCACTACCCAAAAGAAAGAAGGGCTCACTGCCAAATTACAAAAAACAAAAAAAAGACTGTTACAATGATAAATCCATCCCAATGCAACAAAAAAGTCCACCATAGCATCACTAACACATTCACAATATTTCTAAAGATTGTAGACACCTTCTACTCACTACTTCCAATAGTCTAACTCATTAAAGCTCGCACTGCACTTCACAAATTCACACTTTACACCTCTACAATTCACATCACACTCACTACACACAAATTCTCCATCAACACAACACCTTCAACCTTGAAAACATTCTCCAAGGTTGGCTATGCACCTCAACCATGCAAATTCAAATTAGGTTGGCACCAAAACATTCCTGTGGTGGAAAGGAATGAAGGTGGGCCACATCACACCTTAACTTGGACCTAAATCCACTCATACATGCCACACTATGCATCCACAAACACCAAAGCAAATTCACAATTAGTGTAAACACCCAAGGTCAGCCGAACCCATGCAAACACCATTAAAAAATTAAGTACACACTTCCTTTAATATTGAGACAACTCACGAACAATAAACATCACTTGAACACAATCTAGAATATTCCACAAACACCCTAAAATCCAACAAATTCCTTCGTAAAATATTTCACCTAAATTTTTAAACTCATCCTATACACCCAATTAACCTTTTACATACTGTAACTCAAGAAACTAACTTGCAGAGCACCAAACCATGAACAACTTCAATTCAAGGTAGATATGAACCTTATCAACACATTTTCAGAACTGCAAGACCAAAAACGAAACCATGGAGAATGTGGAGCAAAACCATTTCTCCCAAAAACCATTGCAGTACACAATTCACACACTGGTGAACACAAATTTCACTACATAACGATCCAAAACAAGAAACTATAGATATAACACCATTGAATAGCTCTGATCAACATACCTGAACCACACAAGGATATCTTCAACACAAAAAATTTGGAGCAAAACGAGAACACCACTTTGTATGTCGGAACACCTCTACAACACACTGTTTCATTTTTTATTCAAATTTTCTCAAAAGCACTTGGAAACCAAGCACCACAAACACATTCTCATCATCTAGAACATATCCTCATCACAACTAAACTAACTCCAACATAGCAGCTCAACCATACACATGGTTATCAAAGCAACACTAGAGGTTGACACTAGTAACACTTACTAATGACACCATAATGAAACTAATTAAAGCATCATCACAACTTCCCAATCATCAACAGACTTCTAACAATCACCAATAGTATGAACCAGTTGACATCAATAAAAACAAAAACATAAGCATGTTGACATCAATGACAACACTAACTACTCATTCTTGCAACAATCTCCCCCTTTTTCATTGATGGCAACACATGATGTGAAAAACCACCAACAAAAACTCTAATCACCAACACACCACTCCATACCAAATCTCTCTTTTCCATTTTTACTTTCTCTCCCCCTTAGCTTACCACTCTCCCTTTTCACATTATTCTCTCTCTTTCTCATTTGGTGCTTTTTCACATTACTTACTCTCCCCCTTTGACATCAATGACAAAGGGTGACGCATCTCTCTCTCAATCTCCCCTTTTGACATTAATCATACTTGTACCTAGTCAGCATTTCTCTACAACATCTTTTTCCTTTTTATTGCTCAACATACTCCCCCTTAAGAGCACACAACAAATTGTACCAACCAACAACCACTGCACATATTCTTTGACACAACTAACAAAGGAAAACACCAACCTACACCAACACTTACTCCCCCTGATTGCAAAAACCAACAATGCTACTACTTCCCCCTCCAACATTAGTCTAAAACAAAGAATGAATCTTGAGATCCACTAGATTGATGCATATCCTTATGCATCTAATTCATTGGAGGGGTAATAACCCCTAACTTCTCCTAGAGATACTAAAAAAGTATCCTTAGGAAGAGCCTTAGTAAATATGTCAGCAACTTGATCCTTTGTAGGTGCATACTCTAGATTCACCTCATTCTCTGTAACATTCTCTCTCAAAAAGTGATACCAGATTGAGATATGTTTTGTCCTTGAGTGCATTAGTGGATTCTTTGAAATGTTAATAGCACTTGTATTGTCACAGAAGATAGAATCGGCTCATCATATACCACTCTGATATCCTTTAAGGTAAATGCCTCATCCATGACACTTGTGTGCAACAAGATGTTGCAATGTATTCTGCCTCTATAGTAGATAAATACATTGAATCTTGCTTCTTTCTTAACTAAGACACCAATTCACATCCAAAAAAGAATGCACCATCACTTGTACTTTTCCTATCATCCACACAACCTGCCCATTCTACATCTATATAAGCACTTAGAGAGAAATCAACATCCTTTGGATACCATAAACCATGTTCTAGAGTTCCTTTCAAGTATCTAAATATTCTTTTCACTATTGCAACATGTGACTCTCTAGGATCTTCTTGAAATCTAGCCACAATAAAAACTTCATGCATGATATCTAGTCTAATAGCAGTTAGATTTAGCAGTCCTCCAATCATTTATTTTTACTTGCTCTAATCAGCCTTAGGATATTCATCATTCTTACTCAGCTTGCAACCAATAACCATAGGGGTACATACTAGTTTAGAACATTCCATTCCAAACTTCTTCAACATTTCCTTGACATAATTTGATTGTGAAATGAATCTACCTTTTTTTGTCTAATTGATTTGCAATCTAAGGAATAAATTCATCTCCCCAAACATTGACATCTCAAACTCTTTTTGCATTTGTTCTACAAATCTTTTACACATAGCTTCATTTTCTCCAAAAATTATATGATCAACACACACAACTATAATCAAGATTTGATCTTTTTCAACTTTGAAATAAAGATTACTATTTGTGGTACCTTTATTGAATCCTTGTTGTATCAAGTACATGTCCAACCTTGCATACCAAGCTTTTGGAGTTTGCTTCAGTCCATAAAGTTCCTTCTTCAATCTACAGACTATATTTGGTTTGTTTGATAACTAGAATCCTTCTAGTTGTTCAATATATACTTCTTCCAATTCACCATTCAAGAAAGCATGCTTCACATCCATTTGATAAACTTTGAAATCTTTATGTGCTACAAAATCCAAAAACATTTGATAGCTTTCATTCATGCCACCGGAGAAAATGCTCCAAAATCTATTCATTCTACTTGTGAGTAGTCCTTACACAAAAGCCTTGCATTATTTCTCACTACTCCATTCTCATTCAGTTTGTTCTGAAATACCCACTTAGTTCCAATTACATTCTTGTTTTCTAGTCTTGGGACAAATTCCCAATTCTAATTTTTCTCAATCTACATTAGTTCTTCTTCCATAGCCTTGATCCAATACTCATCCGTGTGTTCTTCAATCATTGTTTTAGGTTCAACTTTAGAGAGTAAACATAGGTTTACCTATTCTTTAGCCATAGCATTTTTTCTCCTTGTCAAAACACCTTTGCTTTTGTCACCAATGGTCTAATCTTCAAAATGATTTTTTTGCACATACTTAGGATTCTTAGGGATCCTTTCTAGAGCTTCTTCCTCTTCAATCTTAACTTATTTTTCCTTGCTTGAACATCTTTGTCATTTTCTCTACAAGAGGACTCATTTGATTCATATCCATCTATCACCACTGAGTTCTTCTATAAGTCTTCATCCACTTTGACACTTGCACTCTTAACAATCTTCTTTAGCCTCTTGTAACACCGGTAAACTTGAATTTTAGTAGAATATCCAAGGAATAAATCTTCATCAAATCTTGTATCAAACTGTCCTAAATTCTCTTCATCTCTTCTGATATAGCATTTGCTTCCAAACACTCTAAAGTATTTGACAGTAGGAATCCTTCCATACCACAAATCATAGGGAGTATTTGCATTGTTAGCTATTGCTTGTATTCGTTAAGTATGTAGATGTGAGTGTCTAATCTGCAATCAATTGACAAGAAAAATCAAACAAATGTTAATCATGTTAGAAAACCAAATAAAAAACTCCCTATGATATTCTCAATCAAGAAAGGCAAGAAAACATGATAAAAATATGAAATAAACAATACAAAAGCATGTAAACTCATCTAAATTAATCAAACCTTCATCCCATAGGGGGAGTGGTGCTCCTTTGATGTGGAAAGAAGCCCTTTCTCAATCCCAAATGATAAGTTTTGAAGATTTTGATGATTCAAAGTATGGAATTGATGATAAATGATAAAACTATGCTCAAAAGTGATGAAGATGGTGAAATGTTATGAGTTGAAATTCATATAGTAATATTGTTTCAAGTTGTGGATCCATATTGTGAAGAGAATGCTTCTATTTATAGAGCTCAAAGGTTGAAGAATGAGAGAAATTGGTGAATGTGGGATAAAATGGGATTCAATGAGAATGTGACACTTGTAAAAATTGTATTGGAGGAAGGTGGGGAACATTTTGGAAAAAAATTTGTGGAAAGGGGGATGTAAGAGGAATAAATGAGAATTCAAGAGGATTTGAAAGGTTGTAAGAAGAATTGAATGAATGTGATGCAGAGTCGAGGTTCAAAACCTTCAACCATCACAAATAGATCAGTTTCCAACAACTCTTCAATCACAAAACTTTCAACTTGCTATCCTACTCACCATTAATATTGATGGCATAAAAATCATCATTACATCAAACAAATCAACAATGCATTATTTTGTTAAACCCTTATTTCACAAAGGGTTATGGCAATATTTACTATGAAAAGACACACAAAAAACCTCCATATCTTTCCCAAATGATCAAATAATTCAAATCCATTTGTAGGAACCTTGTGCAAAAATGTAAAGAAGACTCTCACCAAGTTTGAGCCTTTTTGGATGGCACAATACAAAGATATAGTTTTCTTAATGCTTGCTGGAAACCCTAGTCTTATCACAAACCTGCTCTCACCAAAAATGTCATAACTCTTTCAAAACTTAATGAAATTAGATCAAACAAAAATGAAATGAAACTATACTCATTTATCCATAATTTATCATTGGTTTCAGACCATTCTTGTACTGTACCAATCTGTACCATGTGTTTCTTTCAGACTATTACAGGAAAAATCGATCATTCAAGACAGCCTGTACCAAAAATGCCTTAACTTTTACAAATCTCAATGAAAACTGATGAGACCAATTGAAAATGAAAGTAGATTCTCATAACTAACTTCTCCAACTAGTTTTAGATCATTATATGAAAGATACAATCCGTACAAACAAAGAGGACATTCTGGAACATGAGAAAAATTCAGAAATAATGCACAAAAAATAAGGGTTTCTTTTTCTTCACAATTTCCAACCATATCCAACCCCCAAATTCGAGTTGGAATTACATATTTATCATATTAAAACCATTTCTAACTTCCCAACTAACTAATCAACTTCTACATGATCTTGAATCTTCATATTCCCATTCTTGCATTTTTGCAACTTTTCAATATGAGAATTTTGCAAGAATTGACAACTTTTAACCATAATTGCAAAATGACCCAACCAAGAACTCCTACGACCTAAAATAGAATCACACATATTAAATATGGTATAAATGACCTTATTACATGATTAGATCACCTAACTAACTCAAACTTCACAAATTGGCCTCATGGAGGCATAAAATCCATTAGGCACTCCTGCGCCAGAATGTGGTTGGAGATGTGAGAGGATGTAAGAGAAGTTATTGAAGATGTAAGAGGAGTTATTGAGGATGTGAAAGGTTTTTGAAACCTTTGGAGGTAAATTGAATGAGAGGTGGTTGAGATGAATATTCCTTGGAATATGCCATTGTGAGGATAAATAGAGGAATTAATTAATTAAAAGAAAGGAATTTCATGTGCAACCTGGTTAGTTGATCACGGGTTGATTTAACTCTTGAGGAGTTAAAAGCTGGAGGATTTATTAATGCTAATTAGAAAGTGATTTAGGATTAATTAATTTGAATGGGTTAGGGGATTGTGACATTTGATTTGATTTATTTAATCAAATGAGAGGACTTAAGGGGATTTAATTAAATGATTTGATTTAATTAAATATGATGAATATTGGTTAGAAGAAGGGTGAATCAATCTAATAAATTTAATTATTTGATTAATAGCTAAATTTGTTGAATTTAACTAAATAATGTTGATTATTTAATTAATTGGTTATTTTGAGGTGATTTAGGAAGAAATGGTGTTAATTTATCAGAATTAGATGTATAGTATCAATCAAGACTTTTTAAGTGTCTACAATAGACAATAGTACGAATTACTTCTCTCCAATAGATTTTTGGTAGGTTTTTCTCTTTCATCATTGTTCTTGTAGCTTCCTAAACAACCACATTCTTTCTTTCAACCACTCCATTATGCTGAGGAGTCCTAGGGGTAGATAAATGCCTCTTTATTCCATGATTCTCACAAAAACTATTAAACTCATTGGAGGTGAACTCTCCACCTTTGTCAGACCTCAAACACTTGATTTTCATATCCATTTCATTCTCAACCATAACTTTGAATGCTTTAAACTTATCTAGAGCTTCTAATTTTTCTTTGATAAAAGTAAACCATTTCATTCTAGAGTAATCATCAATTAATAGCATGAAATACCTATCACCTTGAAAACTTCTTACTAGGACCAAAAGATCTATAGGCACCAATTCCAACAGTTCAGTAGTAGATTGTTCTTTGAATTTGAAACTTCTTGTTTTCTTCCCAATCTGTCATTCCTTGTAGACAACATTGATGGGCTTTGTAATGTTTAGCAAATCTCTCATAGCTTGAACTAAATTGATCCTTACTAGGCTATCAAAATTGATGACACATTCTTCTATGCCATAGCCAAATTTAATTAATTTGAGTCATAAAGCAACGCCCATCATCACCTTTGAGTAAATAAACATTTTCATATGTCCTTCCAGTAGCAACCACTGTTCTAGAGCTTTTTATGATCTCACATCCATCATCCTGAAGTATAAGATTAAATCCTTTGCTACACATTTGTCCAACAATCAAGAGGTTATGCCTTAGATCCTTAACATAAAGAACATCATCTGTATTATGCTTGCCATAAAAACTAATTGAACCTTTTCCACATATCTTAGCAGATGTATCATCACCAAACTTAATAAGACCTCCCTCATATTTCTGAAGTTTAAAAAACTTACTTTTTTTACTAGTCATATGATTTGACCATCCACTATCAATGATCCAGTAGTTCTTCTCCTCTCTGGAATGAAAAGAAGTTACCATAGATCCTTCAACATTATGGCCTACTTCCAAAGCACTTTCCTTCATACATATCTTAGAGTTAGCAGAGTTAGATTCAACATTTATAGCCATGAACAAGCATTCACTATCCTCATCATCCACATAGTTAGATTCATCATCAGATATATTGCCATCTTCTCTAACATAATAAATGTTCTTAATTGTTTTAGCTTTGTTCTCCTTATTCTTGTCATTTAAAGCTTTGTTTGGACATCTTGAAGCATAATGACCTATCTTTCCACAACTTAAACATTTGAAAGGTAACTTACCTTTGTATTTTCTAGTACCCATTTTCATTCTTCTCACAAATTTTACTTCTACATCATCAAGATCCTCCTTATCTGATTCCTCAGTCTTCTTTGATTTTCTATCCTTAAAAGCAGTCTCAACTTTTGCATTACTTGGACCAAATTCTCTCATTTCAAAAGAAAATAAAGCACCATACAGCTGATCTCTAGTATATTTTCTTAAATCCTGAGCTTCCTCAATAGCAAAAACTTTATGACTATACTTATGAAGAGTTCTTAATACCTTCTTTACCACTTCTTCTTCAAGCTTTCCATGAAGACCTCTGATGGAGTTAACAGTCTCATCCACCTTATGCATGTAGCTTGTAATGTTTTCATCTTTTGACATCCACATGTTCTTGTAATGTTGTAAAATTGCACCCCTCGCAATTTCACATACATCTTTGTATCCACTTTAATGTCCACCCCCTTAGCATTTGTGTAGGCTCATTTTAGCTCTTGCACCAGCCCTTTTTCCTCTCATGATGCTCAAGACCCCTTTTCAGTAGCTACCCTTTGCACATCAGCTTTGTATTAAACCTTGTGTTTTTCTCATTCTCGTCATTTTGTAGTGTGATGTGTCTTGACACTAGCGCGTTGTGTGGACGTCCATGCGCCGCGTTAGCATCCCATAAAATTTCAACGTTCAAACGACTGTTTTTGAGTGCCTTTCCACTTGTCAGCTACTTTTGTCGGTGGTAATGACCCGAGATTCCTTGTAACGGCTCAAGAAGCTTCTTTTCCCTCCTCTTCTCTCTTCAAATGTTATCTTTTCACTTCATTTGTTCTTCTAGCTTCTCTCTAGCTTTTGGGATTCTCTCCTAGACATTCTCTCTTATCTTTCTCTTTTGTTGTCTTGTTACATAGCTCTATATAGCTTTCAACAACACTCTCACATTCTCACAACACTCTTTGCAACTCTCCCTTGTCTCTCACAACTGTCTCTTTCTCTCTTTGGCTTGCTTAAGCATTGCAGGTGATATCTTACTTACCTTATATCTTTGAGCATCTTGGGATTTCTCACATCCCCTATCTATTGCACCTCTATTCTATGATACGGGTTCTCATTGAGCAGGGATTGCTTTTATCACTCTTATGTTCATTTCAATTCTACTTATTATTTCTCTCTATCTATCTGGTTATCCATGGAGGTGGGAACATCGAAACGAGGGTTTGACTAGGGCAAGCCCCTAAACAACCCCAACATTTTCCCTCGATCTTATGTGTACAGGTGTTGAAGATATCTACATGATGGAGGTTTCATCACTTGGATTTTTGTAAGCATTTTATTTCTTCCCCTTTGCTCTATCATTTACATTTTACTTTACTTTATTTTAGTTTTGCTACTCTCTGTTACTTTCTTGCATTCCAATATTTCTTAGCAATTAGAGTAGAATTAGTCACTCTGCTATTTTTTGAGACATTCTTAGTTTTTAGTCCGTATGGGATGCCAACGAGCCTCTAGGACTCCAACGTGTTGTGTTGTAATCTAAACTAAACTCCGCACTTCTGTCCTTTGGCCAAAAACCTAGTAGTCTGTCCAGAAAAACTTTGTGATCTACTCTTTCTAATTCTGAAACTTTTACTCTATTCCTTGAGGTAGTTTAGGGTAGTTCACTCCCTGGGATTCTCTTGATAATAAAGAGATTCATGAGTAGTGAATCCTCCTTCTCTACAGTTCTCAAATATGATCTTTAGATTCTACATCTTAGCTTACTTGACCTTATCATCTCCTTCATAAATGCTTTCCAACATTTTCCAGATCTCTTTAGCAGTTTTCAAATTCATAACTTTCACAAGTTCAGTATTAGAAAGACCACTTAAAAGAGAATACATTGCTTTACCATTGTTCTCATAGGCCTTGATCTCATCATCAATACTTATACCATTTGTAGGCATAGTGTATACAATCACAACAAACTTCCAAAGTCCATATCCAAGAGATACCATAAAACCTTTCATCCTTGTCTTCCAAAAAGCATAATCTAATCCATCAAACAGAGGAGCATCTCTCTTGTGTGCCATCCCAGATCTACCTTAAGCAGTTAAGCTTTCTTCCAAGGAACCTTGCTCTGATACCAATTGTTGAATGCATAAGACAACTAAGGGGGGGTGAATCAGTTGTTCATTAAAATATCAAAACCCTCATTAATATTTAGATCCACATCAACTTTAATAACCTTTAATCTATTAGAATGATTTAGCATGAAAGCAAATAACAAAAATTGAAACACATCAACACTGTGCACAATAGAATGCCAAATTTACATGAAAAACCCAAAAAAGGAAAAATCACAATGAGGATTAGCTCACAATATAAAATAATTACAATGCCAAATACAATAGGCTCACTTTCCAAAATAAAGAAGGGATCACTACCAAAGACTCATTTCCAAATTACAAAAAAGAAGAATAGAAGATTGTTACAATGAGAAATCCATCTCAATGCAACAGAAAATTCCACCACAACATCACCAACACATTCGTAGCCTTTCTGAATATTGTAGACACCTTCTGCTCACTCCTTCTAGTAGTCTAACTCATTAAATATCACATTGCACTCCACAAATTTGCACTTTATACCTCTACAATTCACATCAAACTCACTACACACAAATCCTCCATCAACACAACACTTATTTATACCTTCTTCAACCTTGAAAACATTCGCCAAGGTCGGCTATGCACCTCAACCGTGTAAATTCAAATTAGGTCAACACCAAAATATTCTCATAGTGGAAAGGAGTGAAGGCAGACCACATCACACCTTAACCTAGACCTAAACGCACTTATACATGCCACACTATGCATCCACATACACTGAAGAAAATTCACAATTATTGTAAACTCCCAAGGTTGGCCAAAAATATGTAAACACCATTAAAAAATTAAGTACACACTTCATTTAATCTTGAGACAACTCACAGAAAACAAATATAACTTGAACATAATTTGGAATATCCCACAAGCACCCTAAAATCCAACAAATTCTTTTGCAACAACTTTCACCTAAAGAACAAACTCATCCTATACACCTAGTTAACCTTTTACATACTATAACTCAAGAAACTAAACCACAAACGACTTTAACTAAAGGTAGATATGAACCTTATCAACACATTTCTAGAACTACAAGACCAGAAACCAAACTACAGATAAATATAGAGCAAAACCATTTCTCCCAGACACCACTATAATACACATCTCACACACTGGTGAACACAACTTTCACTACATAGTGATACAAAACAAGAAACTCTAGATATAACACCACTGAAGACTTTTGATCAATATATCCAAACCACACAAGCAGATCTTCAACATAGAAGAAATGCAAAGCAAAACCAAAACACCACTCTATATGCCAAAATACCTCTACAACACACTGTTTCCTCTTTTATTCAAATTTTCTCAAAGGCACTTGAAAACCAAGCACCACAAACACATTCTCATCATCTGGAACACCTCCTCCTCATAACCAAACCAATTGCAACATAGCAGCTCAACCATACACATGCTTATCAAAGCAACACTAGAGGTTGACACTAGTAACACTTACTAATGACACCATAATGAAACTAATCAAAGCATCATCACAACTTCTCAACCATCAATAGACTTACAAAAATTACCAACAATATAAACCAGTTGACATCAATGACAACACAAACCTAAGCCTGTTGACATCAGTGACAACACCAACTACTCATACTTGTAATAGAAGAGGAAGAGGAAGAGAGATGAAGAGGAGGAAGAGGAAGAGGGGGAGGAAGAAGAATTGTTAGTTCATTGGATAGAGAGTCAAGGGTTAATCATAATTATAATAGGGCTTGGCTTAACAAAACAAAATTGGACATGGATAAAATACACTTGGAGGAAGATATATAATCTAAACCATACATCCTCTTAAGGAGAACATAGGATGTGTAGCAACACTTCTTGGAAAGAATGAAAAATTAAGCTAATATGTACAAATATTTATACACGTGGAAGTTGGATACCATATCTTGCCTCTGCTAAAGGAAAATATTTTGAAGGATTTGATTTCCTTCAAGAACATAGCTGCACTCATCACCCAGTTGCAACCATTGGAATTTATTGCTTGCATGTATTAATCCATACATATTTCTCATGTAGTGAAGATTCACCTCATCGTAAAATTTTCCACCATAGGGAAACCACAAAATATAATTGCTTTACTCATCCAATGATTCCTAAGGCATACATGAAAAAATAGGGCTATTTTTTTGGGAAGTAGGTTAGTAGAAAAAGAAATGCCACTTGCAGAGGAAAAGACACTTTCCCACACACAAACACACTTTGTTGTAGCAACTGATATCTTCATGATATGAACTGAAAGAAAAATAGGATGTCTCTAGCTCACATGGTGATGAAAAGTATGCCATACTTTCCTACTGATTTGCATAGGGAAGCTCTTCCTTATGCACATCAAAAGAAAAAAATTAAGGCACTTGTTGCCTCAAGGTCATGCCCATGAGGTTTTTCCAGGTAAGGAGTCGCATCACGTTCCTCAAGAATCTTCCAAAATATCCCTTTTCTCTTGATACCATTAGAACAGAGAGGTTCAAATCTGCTCCTATCACCACCCATCTTAGTGAACACCGATAACAATAATAGGAAAACCAAAAGAGAATGTTGACCCCTCCAATGAAAGAAAAGAAGATCCATAAAAACACCCATAATCCATGTGAAAAGACTCGATGCCTTCATTACATTGATTGGAATTTCCAATGTGTACTTGTTGCACATCATAATTAATAATAGCTTGGATCTATTAAAGGGTACAACATCATAATTATTCCAAAATTGAGAGGAACACTTTGAAACCCCCAAATTGACAAAGATGTCAACAAGACCATTCCCTTCCCTATAAATATCAGATATATAACATTCATAAAAAAATTAAGAAGAACAAAGGAATCCTTAATTAGAGTTTCAATCAACTAGCTAGGGTCATGAGCCTTCTTCAAGAAATGGATAATATTTAAGGAATCTCCTAGCCATATCTTATGATAACCTTGAGAATGAGAAAGTTTCAAGCTATTGTAGGCCATCACTACTTCAAAAAAGTGGTTGGTATGGGTACCCAAAAGGAGCACCACTACTAAAATAAACCTACCATGATCATCTCTTAACACTCCCCCACTACCAACAGTCCTCAACTTTCCCTTAGCTGCCCCATCAAAGTTATTTTTCATCCATCCTCTTGGAGGAGGCATCCAAGTGACATTACCTTTGGAATTCTTAGCTTTTTTTAATAGGAACTGAGATATCAAAAGGTAAATTCCAATTGTTCACCACTTGAAGATCATTTTCAAAGACTAAAACTCTAGATCCATTCACCTACTTAGTAGGAACCCCACCAAGAAATTTCTCCTTAATATCTATTAATAAATTTATGTTGATAGTAAAAAAAAATTGATAAATAAAACTCCTAAGAAAATAAAAGATATATAGTGATTGAACAATATTTATTTCCTATATAAATAAAATACTTATAATGATATAAAATAAAATTTTCATATAATATCATAAAAAGCACGTTGAAACCATGTGTAGACTATATTGTGTGACCAAATCATAACTAACTTCTATATAAAATTTTCATATTATGTAACATGAGTGCTTCATGATATGTATTCAAAAGAGAATACCCTCCATTTTAGGTCTATTTTGAGGCTTGAATGATAAGTTTAGGGTTTGGACTTCTATTTTATCTCTAAAAGACATATTTTCTTGTTCAATACCATTTTCAAAATTTAGTCACCAAATTTACTTATTTCATTACAACATTTGACAAACATACCACCAATATGTATTTTTTATTCTTAACCTTTTAATTAAATATTTTTTTCCCTATTTTGAATATATTAGCATATGTATTTTTATTTTCTATTTTATCTTTATACTCCTCTAATACACATGTATTGATTTTTATTTATAAATTTTAATTTTCTTATCTAAATTTTAAAATATTATATAAAAAATTATATACTTCATTCGATATATGTTTAAAAATATATATTATCAATTAATTTGTGCATTTTATATGATGTGCATGCTTAGTGATGCAATTTTTAAAATCCATCCACTTTGTAGTACTCACACTTGGCTATATTTTGACCAAACGGTTTTTAAAATAGCTAATATAACAAAAAAGAGGGCACACACTAGACATTATGCACATAAAACTTCAAATCTAATCCAAACTTATTCTAAAAAGTGGATAAATATAATCTTAAATAATAATAAAAATATACCATGACATAATTATTTATATGAAAAAAACTCTTTTTGAAGAAAAAAACCACACTCCAAAACTTACACAATATATTATCAAATATTAAGAAGATTACAATACACCTACAATGCAAGTCTTCACAAGGGTATTCACAAATAATAACCTAGAAGAATTTTGATAAAATTCCAATAGAACCTATGTACTACCTATTCACTTATGAAACCACTTCCTCAAGTAGCACTTTATAGACTAATAAATAATATGGGACAACAAAAATGATTTTCTAAACCATGTTGCAAAAAATCCACAAAGGTAGCACCTAACTTGGGCACAATTTCCAATGCCAGCCATGAAGATTCTTTCTCACATACTAAAAATACTAAATCATTAATTCACTTGTAACCTTAAATTTGAACAAATCAACATGGGAACCCAAGTTGACATAATATTGTATCTCAAAATATGCACTATATGACAAATAATAAAACATGTCATGGATGATCATAATTCCAAAATCGTCCCATTTTTAGCTCTTACACATCATAATATTCCTTGATAAATTGTTATAAAATCCTACAAAAGAGGGTTGCTCCAAACATACTACATTTATCCTCCTTATGATGATTTACAATTCATCAATAATAATACCAACACTTATCATTAGATGTCTTACACAAATTCCAATGCTCCATTGTGATGGAGCATCAATATTAAAAAAAAATATAATTAAAATATGGTGTGTCGTTATGAAAATGAATTATAATAAAATAATTGTATTACGTACTTGTAAAGGTTGATATGCCTTAATTCTTAAAATTCTCCAACTTGTTGAATACCTTTCAAGAGCCTAAGGGTAACATACCATAATGAAATCAACTATTAGGGCCTAAGAGGCCCATAGGCTCTAAAAACCATCTTAACTTATTTGTGTTCATAGGCTTGGTCAATACATTTGAAATATTAATCAAATTCTCTACCTTTTTCTAGCTTCAACCTACTATCTTCAACCATATCTCTCACAAAGTGCTATTGAACATCTATATTCTTGGTCTTGGTGTAAAAAGCTAGGTTCTTTGCTATGTAGATCACACTTTGAATGTCAAAATAAATTATAATTTCTCCCTAATTCAACCCAATTTCTAAACATAATATATTAAGTTGAATTATTTCCCCATAGGCATGAGTTGCCACCATTTAATCTACCTCTATGTTGGAAAACGCGACCATAGTCTATTAGTTACTCATCCATCTTATAGCACCACTAAATAAAATAAAAATATAAGTATTTGTGAATCTTCTACTATTTAAATCACTTTTCTAGTTTGAATCGTAGGAAAGATAAGATCTGAAACAAGCCCTAATGCCAAACTCAAGGAAGATTGCAGATATGACTTTAAATTTTGCAATTACAATTCAATAAGATACACATGAAAAGAATAATGAATAGAGAAATAAACACATACACAATTGGACACTAGATTTACATGGGACAACCCTATGGGAGAAAAACCTACCACACCAAGTAAAGCCTCTTTGTATTACAGTAAAACAAAATTACATGCAGAGATCAAACTTCACTTTTAGATGTCAATTTTACAGCAACAATATTTCCCTAATCAACCTTGTACAAAACATCACTGTTTCAATGCTCTCAGAAGCATACAATGAATTCACACACTAATCAATTCGTGTTCAATCGAACAACTCTTTTCACCATCGAACTGTTCATCATCTTCGACCATTACAGAGAAATCCTTTTAGTTCACGGTCTGTTGATCTTCCACACAAGAACGGTCACAACAGTTCAACTGCCAACAATTCTCCTTCTGCTTCTCTCATTGGTCCAAAATAGACCATGTAGGACAGTCGTTCGGTCAAAAAAAGGTTCAATTGTATCGCATGTCGATGAGACACCAGACCGTGTCTCACCGATGCTAAAGTGCTTGATCTCAGAACCATCGGCAAGATCAATGCTATTGACAACATCCTAAGAAGTCAGACTAATAGTTCAAGTCTCCCCGATGTCACAAGGAAACCAATTGTCCTTATCGGGAAGAGTCATACCGAATGCAAACCCATTGGCCGAACACACTCTATCGCTAAGAATCTTATAGAACCTTCATGTCACCCCGACCAAGTATCATCGACAAGAGTCACACCAAAACAAATCCATCGGCTAGACATGTTCTGTCACTAAGACTCTTATAGAACCTTCATGTCACCCCAACCAAGTATCATCAACAAGAATCTCCTTGATATACATCATGTGTAAATCCATCGGCGAGACATCTACTGTCGGAATGAGTTTGGAATTTCACTCCAAAGATTCATGTCTCCCCGATGATCACTAGGAACCAACCCATCAGCAAGAGATCTACCACTGGAACAAGTTAGGAATCTCACTCTGATAGCCCATGTCTTTCTGATGACTTCCGTCAGCAAGACAGATCCAATGTCACGCCGATATGACCTCTTCAGGATTTTAGAACACAACTACTAGTCAGCAAGACATTCTGAGGGTCTCACCGATTTTTCTCTTTCAGAAGTTTCATGTCAGTAAGTTTGGTGATTTTCCATGGAATCGACACAGAATGAATATATGAAATTGTTATCATGGAATCTAGCAACACTTGATTCATGGATAGCCCTCCTACAAAACTTGTTTGTTTCATAGTTTCATGATGTTCAATAACATAAAATGAATTGAATTTCAATTCACCTCAATGCATGGTCCAAATTCTCAAACATTTTATTTGAGTGTTCCCCCACGTCCGTCTCTCAAAGACCTTCAAAATGAATATATTCGCGAACTCTCAAAGTTGAGAGTTAGTCAAATGTAAATATGTTGGAGGCTGAAAATCAGTGCTCCTACATATTACCTTAGCCAATTTTACTCCAAGTGTTGGAGCGCTAAAAATCAACGCTTCTACATTTTGTCAAGGTTGTATTATGCACAAGCACTGAAAATCAGTGCTTGTGCACTTCAAGTTTCACCAAGTCAAAATATGCAAGAGCGGTGATTTTCATCGCTCCTGCATCTTTTTCACCACTTTTTATGCCTTCATTAATGTAGACATTAAGTTCACTTGAGTCTTTTCTAAATGATTTTATAGAAGTTCATTTTAAACTATTTTTCATTCCAACCTTCATTTGAGGTTCCTTCTTCTGCACGGTGGTCTCTCCACACCAAAGAAGCTAATTAAGCGATCCTCAAAAATTTCTTTAGTTCCTTCATTACTAGGGTTTCAGCAGCATTTTGAATACATCTTTGTTCTTTCTCTCTTCATTCGTTTCTTCCTTCCATTCGTTTTAGATAATCTCTGTAATCTCTTTTTCCATGTCGCCTATATGTTTTTCTTTATGAGGGTTTTAAATCCCTTCTTTTGAATTTGATTCCCTCTCTTCAAATCGTGCCCTCTATTTTTTCTTGACCTTCGCCATGTTCTTTTCTTTTGTGCCCTTGGTTTTTAAAGATTAACACATGCATTTCTTTGAGAAATTTTCCACCTATTTCCATCCACGTCTCAATTGATAGAGCGGTGAATTTGTTTGTAAGAACAAATACGTCGAAGTTTTTGAGTGAAATCGAATGGTGTTTATCACTAACTTCAATTGTTCAAGTGACTAAAATTACCGCTTGAACACCAAGTTAACAACCCTTAAATATCTAAGCAATAAAAATCACCACTATCACACGATTATTTTGATTACCTTTCAAATGTTTAAGCAGAGGAATTCGCTGCCATTACACAAACGTTTTTGACCAACTCCAAGAGTAGGAACGGTGAAAATCACCGCTCCTACATGGAGTTCACTTTCTTTCAAAATGTCAATGCGATATTTTTGACTGCTCATGCACTTCCGTTTTTCCAAGTTAACGAAGACATGCTCAAGTGCTAATTTTTAGCGTCCAAGCATGTTAATGTGTTATCCCTCAGATGTCAAGGTGCTGATTTTCAGTGCCTTGACACTTATTCTCAAAAGAACTTATCACATATGCAGGGGCACTAAAGATCAACACCCCAATACTTTGAATGTTCAAAGTGCCTTGTACATGTAAGTGTTGATTTTCATCCTACATAATTGGCGGTTTTTCTTTCTAACGCCGTGAATTGCTCCATTTTCACTATAAACTTTGTTTTCTTCCTCTTGCTCCATTTCTATGCCAAATTTCTCATTTCCGCTTGCTCCATATTGCTTTCTTGCCTCACGCTTTCCAATGCTGCAGTTTCGCCTAACATTTGTTGATTCACCATCCTTGCAGTTTCTCTCCAGATCTCGTCAAGTGATCTCGAAAGTGATATCCTTTGATCCTGATTCTTCTAGATGACAGCAAAGAAGTCTCCATCCTCTTCTAAAAAAGAAGGAAAAATGAAATACAAGTACCAAGGTGTCTTTCCGCCTACAGTGGTGATCTCAAAGGTGGAAAAAATCAAGGACATCGAAGTTGGTCATCAGGACCTTGAAGACTTTGTTAAAAGAACTAAACAAAAGCCCTTGGAAGACAGTTTGAGAGCTATTGTTCATAGAAATCTGCATCTGATGTCCACATTCCTGACATCTGCTCATCATACAGAGTTCGTTCTCCAGGTTGCATCCCACTACATCCAAGAGAGCAGAAGTGTAATAGATTCCTTTGGACAAGTGATGATGAGGTTAGACCCTAAATTCTTTGACATTGTTTTTAGAGTTCCACACATGGAAAAATACACTGAGATTTCAATGCAACAGGAACAGGAGGTTTATGATGCAGATCCAACCAAGGCTATAAATTTGATTAATAGCCAATGGTTGAAAACACCTAGACCCACTATCTCAAGATGGCCAAAGGGGCTTCCTAGGAGTGACTTCAAAGAGGATGTCAAGGACATGATTACTCTCTTAAGCGGGGTTAAAGGATTGCCTGAATCATCTCATTTTTAGGAGTGGATGTATGAATACATTCGTATCATAAGGAGATAGAAAGCTCATATTGATTGGGGAACACAAATCAGTGATGAAATCCATGAGCAACTAATAAATGTGCCAACCACTTTGAAGTTCTATATGACTTCTTATTTGGTGTATGTTGCAGCCATGATGAGGCAATTCCCAGGGTTATCTACAAAGCGAAACTGACACTCGGTACCTGTGTACAAGTATTTCTATCAGTTGGAGTTAAAGGAAAGTCTTCATCATTTCAGGAGGGTCACAGATGCCTTCTTTGCACCTCTGCTTTTCAGTTTTGACCCAACTCTTGAAAAGAAGAGAGTATTTGATGAGGCCTACGAAGTGGTGAGTAAGGTCGGGTGTATCTTTTTGTAATTTCCAGTTTTCACCTATATGAGGGTAGTTGCTATACTGGGTGTCCTTACATGTTGCCCAGGTATCCCTCAGATAAGTAGATACTCATGGAGCTATGCACAGTTGCAAACAGCTTATCGCAGTTCACAAGGAACGAATGAGAATTCACAAACCAGGTTTCAAGTTTCCACTAACGATTGGTAGATATACCATTCACAGTGTACAAAAGGCCAAATAATCTATGCAGAAATGCAGATCATGACAATAAGGACATACAAATACATATTTGACTTTGATTACCGTAATGTGAATAGGAAATTGAAGAAGGATCACAGACCACAAGTACCGCTTCGAAGACATATGGGTTGAATGTAGAGATGAAGAGGACATCTACAAAATGGATTATTGTAGGCTAACCATAGAGCAGATCAAGGATCTTGGTGTTGCTGACCTATCAAAGGGTTTCAAAGATCCTGGAAACATCATCAATGCTGCCTGTGATGAAAATGAAATTTCTAAGAGACCTTTTCCTCCAATACAATGGTCTAAAAAGGAAAGTGTCTCCATCAGGGAAAGGCTTGCTCCCATATTGACCAACATAGTAGAATGGTTGCACAAACATGGTTTCCAAATGAAATCCTTCAAGACAGAGTCAGAAGGAGAAGAATCTGGAGCATAATCCAACCAACAACAAGAACTCCACACAAAATACAAGCATGTGACTACTCCCTCTTCTTCCCGAAGAGGGCCTAGAATCAAGTTCACTATTGGAAAGAAGGATACATAGGAAATTTAAGAAGAATAGACCACAAAATATGAACCATCTTATGCAAAAGGGAAAGGGCCTGCTTCTGAAGAGGTAGATTCTGAAGAAGAAGGAAATGAAAGTGAGGAATCTGTTGAAGAAGAGGATTCAACAGAAGAACTAGAGTTGGAAGAATAAGAAGGTGAACAAGAAGGTGATAAATAGGAACTCGGGCATGATGAAGAACAAACTCTATCTCCACACGAGAATGTTGTTGAAGATCTTAGCCCAAACATCATCGCTCATAACTTCAAATTTTCCTCATACACCTCCTAATCCTATCACTCCTCCACCTCCTCTTCCTACTTCACCTCCTCCTACATCTATTGTACATGCAGTGAACATTTCTCGTCCCCCTGCAACATCAATTGTCTTGCCACTCCTCCTGCAATTTCAAATATTCAAATTGTTGATATCTTGTCAAGTTCTCCATCATCCATCCCTAGATTGTCATCTCCATCTTATGACATCACTTTTGACGTTGAATTCAATAGATTTATGAATGAATCTTTGTAAGTTCAACTTGTTGTGCAATCTACTAGAGTAGTCATGACATATACTACCCCAAATTTCACCATACCAGTCATTTCTATAGAAGTGGTTGCAACACAATAGTTCACGGTCAGTTAAGAAGCGTATACTTCCTCTCTTCCCCCTTGGTTGGTATCTCAAGTATCAAAGCGAAAGAAACAAATGATCTCTCCAAAAGAGCTCAACCTTGAAGAGATACCCTCCAAAAGCCAAGGGGAAGAAAAAGGCCAAAGTACATTCAAGGCTTCATGTTGACAAGACTGGTCATAAGTTTACAGAGATTTGTATACCGCCACAAGAGGAGGGAGATGTAAACATGGAGGACTATGCTATCACTAGAGTCCAACTTGGAAAAGTGACAAATGAAAGTGCCAAGGAAGATGCACAAATAGTCCTAGCTGCGTTGGAAAGAAGGCTTGAAAAAATGGAACAAGCCCGAAACATGTATAAGCTGAAGGTCGAGCACTATGCAACTATTTTGAGGAGACTTGTAGGTTCTTCAGGAAATGTGCAACCTTTGGCTATGATGGGCACTGAGGATGCAACTGTGAAAAAGGCAGAGAAGTTTTCCTCCAAAGGTAAAGTGTTGTATGATTTTGGTTATCAAATTATATAACATGGTTCACAGGTTATAATTGTTGCAGATGAGAAGGTGACTCAAATAGCCAAGCTCAAAATAGAGCTTGATAAAGAAGAAAGTATTCTTTCCCAAGAGCAAAAGGAAATGGAGAAATGCCTATCATTTTGGTCAGAAATGAAGCAGGCAAAGCTCAGTAAGTTGGTGGAAGTTGGGGTAATTCCCAAAAAGGAGAAATATGTGGAGGTAAGAGAATCACTTAAGCACCCCATCCAAGTGATCAAGTCTCTTATCAAATATCTCCACCAAGTGCAAGAAGATGTCGAAGGACATCATACTATCCTTGAAAAGGGAATTAAGGAGTTACCAAGTTAGCTCCTTGAAGAAAATCATATCTTCTTTCTGACTAGTAAACTTTCCCTGATCTAAAAGGAAGTCATCATGAAGCAAGTAGAGGATGCCAACTTTTCAAAGGCCTCCATGCATTTCATTTGTGATACATGGCTAACTCTTGATAACCTCAAGACGCATCTTGATAGGTTTCAAAAGATTCACTCATCTGCCAGGAGATCAATCACCAGAATTCACACCATTATGGATTACATTGTTGGTCTAGATGAGGCATTCATCCTGGAGACAAGAAATAGATATGAAGACTTTTGCACCCAAAGTAAGGAACCATGAAGGCTTCTTTTCTCTAGTGTTGAATATTTTTATGCTTTTGTTTACGCATTTTGTAAATATTTTTCGACATCTTAAATTTATTTTGAGCAAATGTAATTGCATGTAAAAATAGAGATGTTTTCCCAAAAAGATGGATAACATTTTTTACTAAGTCAAATTTAGGTGAGATTTTCCTAAGTTAGCTCACCTAACTTTCCTAATTTTTCTCATCTAATTTCATACATTTTCTCTTCCCTCTCTTTTATAAAAAAGAGGGAATTCTATTGTAATCTTTATCTTTTATCTTTTGCAACAAAGTTCTACCCATTTTGAGAAGAAAATACATGAAACTTTTTGTTTATCTTTGTGTATCTATTTTGATCAATAAAGAAGAAATTTGCATACCATACTTTGTGTTGGATCGATTATCTTTTGGATTTGATTGAGATTGGCAGCGATTAGTGAATGAGATCTAAGGGATTTGAATAAATCTGTGTAAACTTTGTGTTGCACTCTTTATTTGAATTTGTGATACTGTTTGGATAACTATTGGTGAATTATCTACAAGACTTTGTGCTTGTAATTGTTCATGTTGTTCATGGAATTGTTGTATCTAAGAATACTTTGTGCTTCTAATACAACAAATGTTACATCTCTCAAGGATCCATTGGTGAAAAGCTACAGAACGAATTTGTGCCTTCCTAAGCTTTTCTTTCTTGTTTTATTGTTTATTATTATCATGCTGGTATCTCTAAGCTTTGCTTTGACAAGCTAGAGGTATTGGAATTACTGCTTTGTTTCTAGTTTGACATTGTATCGAATCAAAACTACTAACCGTGAAGCATTGTAAAATATATTCTCTAAAAAAAGAGAGAAGTATGAATGTGACACACCCACCATCTCGTAATTGTACTGTACATTTTGTGAATACTTAATTAGTTTTACTTTAGTTTCAGTCAGTAGTAAGAAGGGTGCCTCCCCTTTCTGAGAGGAGAGATTACATCTCACACATTTGTGGTTGAAATTTAGGTTGTGTAATCTATTAAAAAGGGATTACATAATTTTCACCCAGCAATTTTTTGGCGACTCCATTGGGGAACAACATGCGCAATTAAAAGCCTTACAGTTTTGATTGAAGTGAATAAGTTTTTCAATTTCTTATTGTATTCTTGTATATTTCTATTTTTGATCTCTATCTTGTTGAAATCTACATTCTGGAAAATAGAAGGTATACGCAAGGATTGAGGGCTCAAGGAGTAGTAGATCCACTTTTAAAGACTTGTTGCAACATAATTCTCTACTTACTCCTCCGCGAGTAAGGTCACTGTTGAAGCGTACAAGTTATCCTCCACAAAGGCTAATATCTCCTCTTCCAAGTGAATTCTGTATTTACCACATGCGTTCAGTTCAAGTACTTGTTGCACAACAAGTCATGGTTGCACCACCTCTAGGACCATGGGGAAATGCTTTTGGTCCCCTCCATTTGGCTGCATCTCTTCATGAGCTTCCACATGTTTTGAGAAAGCATCTACTAAAGTTTCTAGGAGACGAAAAAAAACATCCTGATGAACACATTTCTGCCTTCTACATCATTTGTGGTGTTCTAGACATAGAGCATGAAGACGTTTTTGTAAGATTGTTCATTGAATCTCTCCAAGGGGTTGTTGTCGAATGGTTCTATACTCTTCAAAATGCTTCAGTCACCAACTGGGCCACTCTTCGCACCAAGTTTGAAGAAAGATTCAAACCTATTGAAGATGCACACACTTTGTTGGCATAGCTCACAACCATGCGGAAAGAGGCCCATGAACCCATGTGTGAGTTCGTGGCTAAGTTCAACAAGCTGGTGACGCGGATCCCAAATGATGCAAGACTGACAGATCATAATTTGAAGTGATTTTTCATCAATACACAACTCCCCAAATTAAGTTTCTTCTTGCATAGGGAAAATCTTGCCAACATTGAAGCAACTCAACAATTAGCTACTAGTCTTGAAGACAATATGATCCTTGTTGGAGAAATAAGGATGAACACCAACACCAACAAAAGGATGCAAGCATCAAGATCTTCAACATCTAATGCCAATGCTCCTAATGCCAGTTCCAACTTTTCTCATCCCATGGTCCAAAGGCTGGTGAACAAAATCTTGGCTTTGAAAAAGCAAGTTTCAAACCTACAAGGATGTCTCAAGGAGGACTTTTCCCAACTATGCTGGAAACAAGAATCAAAATCATCTTCCAACACCACAAGGAAGACTTGCACTTGAAGCTCCACCTACCAATACTATTGCAGGATACTATGAGGCTGAACAAGATGAATATGCACAACTAGATTATCACGTGGAAGAAAGTGTTGATCTCTTTCAAGATGAAGAAATGGAATCAACTGGCGACTCCAACATTGGCTACTTACAAATGGCGAATGAAACTAATGAGGAGGACCTAGTGATGGAAACGTGCGTTGTTTTTACGTGGCAACAACAAAATTAGCTTGATCAAGGTCAAATTGTTGCTCCACCAACAAAAGAGAAGCTGCCAGTTACTATTGCCAAAAGAGGGTCTCCTCTCCCTTGGAACCCAGAGAAGGAAACAAACCAACAAGTAAGTGCTCCCCGTCCCCCTCCATCAGTTCCCATTGTTCCTAAAGCCAATCTCCCAATTCCAAAGACTAGTGTGCCTTTTATTAAACCTATAAGTGAAGTTACTTCATCTAATTTACAAAATTATTTCCAGGCTTTCGACATTATTGACCATGCCAAGAAAACCAAGGTCCAAATTTCTGAGGCTGAATACCTCAAAGCTAATCTTGACCAATTTGACAGGCTTGTCAAGTTTGTAAAAGATAAAAGAATTACTCCAAATCAAGATCCACCTCTTGATGTTCCTACTGCTCCAAAGCCCCAAATTCCACAGAATAACCTTGTTTCTACCCCTCCAGTTGCATTTGGGTGTATTATTCCATTCTTTATTTCTTTACTTGTCAATAGCTTTAAATTAAGCAACTGTGTTATAGATTTTGACACATCAGATAATGTGATGCCAACCAAGGTAGCTACTGCCTTAGGTTTGAATTTGACTAAAACCTTCAACCGTTGTTTCTCCATGGAGAACAAACAAGTACCTTTGATTGGTCAGATCAAAGATATGCATTCACTGCATATCCAGAAAAGAAAATAAAGATAACAGTTCTAGTAGTTGACATGCCAACATCTTATGGAATCCTCCTTGGACACAATTTCTATAAAGATGTTGGAGGTGAACTGGACATGGACATGTTTGAAGCCAGGATACCTATGAAAGGTGTGATGCAAAATTTGATTCCTGAAAGGGAGTCAAAATTCTCAGTTACTCAATTCGATGATCCAAGGGCTCAAATTCTATTTGAGTCTTCAGACGTTGGAACGTATTATCTACAAACAAAAGAGGTTGGAAAATCCTCAACAAGACATGAGTTGGAGAGTGATGATTCTTCCTCAACAACAAATGAGTCATCAACAAATGATTTATCTACCTCAAATCATGAAACTTCATCAGATGATGAAGATACAGATTTTAATACTGTTATTCTTGGTGACCCAAATGGTGTTTGGTTAGTCGAGTTTAATGGTAGTTTCCCTTCCATCGGTTCTGGAGTAGGAACGTTTCTCATTTCCCTTATAGGAAATTTTTTCCCTTTCTCTTTCAAATTATAGTTTGAAAACACTAATAACATTGTCGAATATGAAGCTCTATTATTAGGAATGCAAGTTGCACGAAAGAAAGGTATCAAAAATCTTCATGCTCAAGGTGATTCTGAGTTGATAGTATGTCAGGTAAGAAATTTGTACCAGAAAAAAAATGACAGACTTAGGCATTATAGCAATCTTTTTTGGGATTGCATTGAGGAGTTTGAGGCTTTTGATATATCTGCAATTCCAAGGTAATATAACGACAGAGCCAATTCCTTAGCAGTTTCGACCAAGCTCTTGATACTGCATAAAGACTTTCAAGGTTCCACCTATACCATCAAGTTGGTTTTTTGCTTGAGTGTTCGTAATAATTCAAAGAACTGACAAATTTTCAATGATGATCATCAAATTGTTGCCTTTTTGGAGAAGGTAGAAATTTTTGATGAATTGTACTTTGAAGGAAGTGATTCTCCACATCGAGAATTTGTGTTTGATATGGATCTAGTTGCGGGTGAATAATTCTTGTAGCTCAAAGGGAATAAAATTCCCAAGGGGTTAGTATCTCTAGAGAAACTTTTTGATAAGCATGATCGCTATGTCAAGAAGCAACTCTCAGACTATGATTCGTCTAATGAGGTTGAACAGATCAACTTAGGAACTCATGCAAATCCTAAGATGGTGAACATTGGCAAGTGTTGCACAATTAAAGAAAGGAAGCAATTTGCAAATTTGTTACAAGAATAAATGGATGTCTTAGCATATTCATATGAAGATCTGAAATCCTTCCGACAAAAGGAGGTGCAACACGCCATTCCCCTTAAGGTTGGAGCATTGCCTTATAAACAAAAGCAAATGCAGTACAACCCAAAGATTTATGGAACACTCCTTGCAGAAGTTCAAAAAATGTTGAATGTCTAAATAATATTCCCTATCCATCATTCAACATGGATAGCAAATATTGTTCCTGTTCATAAGAAAAATGGTGAGATCCATATTTTTGTGGATTTCAGAAATCTAAACTAGCTATCACTCAAGGATAATTATCCTCTTCCAATGATGGACCAAGTTCTACAAAACGTGACCGAATCTGAAATGCTCTCCATGCTGGATGGTTTCTCTGGTTATAACCATATTGAAGTTAATTCAAGTGATCAACACAAGACGACTTTCACAATGCCATGGGGTACCTTTGTATATCGCAGAATTCCTTTTGGCTTGATCAATGTTGGCGCCACGTTCCAATGAGCTATGGACTTGGCTTTTCGTGATGTGATGGGTAAGTTTATTGTGGTGTATCTCGATGATCTTACAGTTTTCTCTAAAAAGTGTCATGAACATTTTTACCATCTAAGGCAAATCTTGAAGAGATGTCAATAGCATGGTATTTCCTTGAACCCCAAAAAGTCAATATTTGGGGTTACATAAGGAAAAATTCTTGGTCACGTGGTGTCCACAAAGGGAATCAAGATTGAATTAGTAATAGTCAAAAGTATAAAATCACTTACTCTGCCATCAAGCAGGAAGGCTTTCCATTCCTTCTTTGGCAAGGTAAACTTTCTACGAAGATTCCTTCCAAACTTTGTAGAAAAGACTCATCATATTGTTAATATGATGAAAGGTAATACCACTTTTCATTGGATGACAGAAGGGAAAGCTGCATTCAATGATATCAAGGATGCCATTGCTAATGCGCTAGTGTTAGTCTTCCCTAACTACACCAAAGAATTCACCATGTATAGTTATGCTTCCGAGCATACACTTTCGACGATTCTAGTGCAAGAAAACAGTGAGGGTTTTGAATCTCTGATTGCATTCATGAGCTTCCCTCTAAAGAATTATAAATTGAAATATTCCCAAATGGAAAAACATGCTTTTTCCATGGTCAAAGTTGTTAAACATTTCCAATTCTACATTCTTAATAGCCATGTCAAATTCCTAGTTCCAGATTCAACTGTTAAGTCCATCTTAACATAGTAGGAGTTTGGAATAAAAAGAGGCAATTGGATTGCCAAGATTCAAGAATATGACATGGAAATAAAGCCTACCAAGTTAATACATGGGTGAGGACCGTGTCAGCTCATCGCTGAAAATAATCCTGATGAAGAAGTTTCAGAGATTGAAGAGTCAGATCTAAGTGAACTTCCAATGGTGTTGTTCATCAGTACAACCGATGAGTGGTATTCTAACATTTCCCATTTCCTCACTTATGGGGAATGTCCTGATCATTTGACTTCAAAGGAAAAGAGAACCATCAAGTTAAAATCAGAAAACTTTGTCTTATGGGACAAGGGTTTGCACAAGCGTGCATTGGATGGAATCTTTTTGTGATGTGTTGATGAAGAACAACAAAAAAAAGTGTTGAATTCATACCATGACTTAGCGTGTGGAGGACACTTTTCAGTGCCAGTGACTACTCACAAGATCCTGAGAGCTAAGTACTACTGGCGTACACTCTTTCAAGATGTGTACTCTTGGGTGCGTAAGTGCGAGCTATGTCGACAGTTTGTAGGAAATCCAAAGTTGGTGGCTTTGCCTTTAAAACCCGCTGTTATTGAAGAGCCCTTCCAGTAGTGGGGGATTGACTTCATCAGTTTAGTAAATCCACCATCAAGTGCGAGACACACCTATTTCCTAACTGTAACCGACTACTTCACCAAGTGGGTGGAAGCAATTTCGGCTAAGCATGCTACTTCCAAAGTGGTATGTAATTTCTTAAAAGAAAATATCATTTATAGGTTCGGTGTGCCAAACAAAATTGTTTCTAACAATGCTTTTGCCTTCTCGTCAAGCGAGATAACTGATTTTTGTTTCGAACATGGCATAACTTTGTCACATTCTTTCGACTATTACCCACAAGGTAATGGTCAAGTTGAATCAAGCAACAAGAATTTGGTGACTATAATCCGCAAGTTGGTAGATGAAAATCAATGTTTGTGGTACAAAGCTTTGTACGATACTTTGTGGGAAAACAAAATAACTCCAAAGTGGGTGATTGGTATGTCTCCCTTCCAACTCTTGTATGGGTTTTATGCGAAAAATCCCATAACCTTAGAACTTCTAGCTCTCAAATTGGCTAAGGCCATTAAGGATGATACTTTTGATAACTCTATCGATAAGCGTGTGATGTATCTCTCTGAATTGGAAGAGAAGCGAGTTCAGGTGGCTAATCGCATTATGCAGCATCAGGACCAAGTAAAGAAGCTTTTCGACAAGAAGGCCAAGTCTCGAGATTTTCAAGTTGGTGATCTTGTTCTCCTATGGGACAAGCGAAGAGAACCAAAGGGTATGCATGGGAGGTTTGATTCACTACAGACAAGACCTTTCAAATTTCATCAGCTGCATGGTGAAAATAGTTTCCTGTTGGCATACAAAGATGGAACGCCATTTTCCTTTCCTCACAGTGGGAAACATCTGAAACACTTTACACAGTAAGGTGACAGGCATTCAAATGTAAATATTTTTATTTTAGTCCTTGCATCTTTTGTTTTTTGAGTCTTTATGTTGTCATCACCTAACTCTATGCCCAATGGATGGATAAAGGCACTAAAATTTTGGAGTTCTTCTCCCTTCATTCATTTCTGAGAATGACTGAAGGAATATCCTCAACTGGAGCCAACTGTTATCATGGAATCTAGCAGCGCTCGATTCATGGATAACCCCCTACAAAACTTGTCAGTTTTGTAGTTTCATGATGTTCAAGCATGCAAAATGAGGAAAATTTCAACTCACCTCGATGTGTGGTCCAAAGTCTTAAATAGTCCATTTGAACATTCCCCCACGTCCATCTCTCAAAGACCTTCGAAATGAATATCTTCGCAAACTCTCAAAGTTGAGAGTTAATCAAAATTGTAAAATATGTCGAAGTGTTGAAAATTAGCGCTCCTACATATTACCTTAGCCAATTTTACTCCAATTGTCGAAGCACTGAAAATCAGCGCTCCTACACTTTGTCAAGGTTGTATTATGCACAAGCGCTAAAAATCAGCACTTGTGCACTTCAAGTTTCACCAAGTCAAAATATGCAAGAGCGATGATTTTCACCACATCTGCATCTTTTTCGCCACTTTGAACGCCTTCATTAATGCGGACATTAAGTTCTCTTGAGTCTTTTATAAATGATTTTATAAGTTCATTTTAAACTAATTTCTTTTCATTCCAACCTCCATTCGCTTCCTTCTTCTTGCGCGCTAGTCTCTCCACCAAAGCTAGGTCACGATCTCAAGATTTTCTTTTCGTTCCTTCATTGCTAGGGTTTCAACACATTTTTCAGGGACGTCTTTGTTCCTTTCTCTCTTCATTACGTTTCTTCCTTCCATTCATTTTAGATAATCTCTGTAATCTATTTTTTGATGTTTCCTATATGTTTTTCTTTATGAGGGTTTTAAATCCCTTCTTTTGAATTCGATTCTCTCTCTTCAAATCATGCCTTGTGTTTTTTCTTGACCTTCACCACATTCTTCTTTTCTTTTGTGCACTAGGTTTTTAAAGATTAACACATGCATTGCTTTGAGCATTTTTCCACCTATTTCCATCCAAGTCTCAATTGATAGAGTGGTGAATTTTTTTGTAAGAACAGATACGTCAAAGTCTTCGAGTGAAATTAAATGGTGGTTATCACTAACTTCGATTGTTCGAGCGGCTAAAATTACCACTCAAACATCGAGTTAACAACCCTTAAATGTCTAAGTGGTAAAAATCACTGCTATCACACCATGATTTTCATTACCGTTCAAATGTTTAAATGGGGGAATTCACCACCATTACACAAACGTTTTTGACCAACTCCAAGAGTAGGAATGGTGACAATCACCACTCCTACATGGAGTTCATTTTCTTTCAAAATGTCAATGTGGTGTTTTTGACCGCTCATGCACTTCCATTTTTCCAAGTTAACGAAGACATGCTCGAGTGTTGATTTTCAGTGCCCGAGCATGTTAATGCGTTATCCCTCAGATGTCAAGGTGTTAATTTTCAGTGCCTTGAAACTTATTCTCAAAAGAACTTTTCACATATGTAGGGGCCTTGAAAAACAACGCCCCAACACTTTGAATGTTCAAAGTTCCATGTACATGTAGGAGCATTGATTTTCAGTGCTCCTACATAATTGACAGTTTTTCTTTCTAACACTTTGTAATCACTCCATTTTCACTCTAAACTCCATTTCTTCACTCTCGCTCTATTTTCCATGCCAAATTGCTTGTTTCACGCTTGTTCCATATTGCTTGGTTTCCTCACGCTTCCCAATGTTTTAGTTTCACCTAGCATTTTCTCATTCACCATCATTGCAGTTTCTCTCCAAATCTCGTCAAGTGATCCTGAAGGTGATATCCTTTGATCCTAATTCTTCTACATGATAGAAAAGAAGCCTCCTTCATCTTCTAAGAAAGAGGGGAAAATGAAATACAAGTACCAAGATGTCTTTTCACCTACCATGGTAATCTTGAAGGTGGAAAAAATCAAGGACACAATGGTTGGTCATTAGGACCTTGAAGACTTTGTTAAAAGAATTGAACAAAAGCCCTTGGAAGATAGTTTGAGAGCCATTTTCCATAGCAATTTGCATCTGGTGTCCACATTCCTGACATCTACTCATCATACAGAGTTCGTTCTCCAGGTTGCATCCCACTACATCCGAGAGAGCAGAAGTGTAATAGATTCCTCTAGAAAAGTGATGATGAGGATAGACCTTGAATTCTTTGACATTATTTTTACAGTTCCACACATGGAAAAATACACTGAGATTTCAATGCAACAAGCACATGAGGTTTATGATGTAGATCCAACCAAGGCCAAAAATTTAATTAACAACCAATGGTTGAAAACACCTAGGCCCACTATCTCAAGATGGCCGAAGGGGCTTCCGCGAAGTGACTTCAAAGAGGATGTCAGGGACATGATTACTCTCCTAAGTAGGGTTAAAGGATTGTCTGAATCATCTCATTTTTAGGAGTGGATGTACGAATACATTTGGATCATAAGGAAACAGAAAGCTCATATTGATTGGGGAACACAAATCAGTGATGAAATTCATGAGCAACTAATAAATGTGCCAACCACTTTGAAGTTCTATATGACTTCTTATTTGGTGTATGCTACAGTCGTGATGAGTAAATTCCTAGGGTTATCTACAAGGGGGAATCGACACTCTATACTTGTGTATAAGTATTTTTACCAGTTGGAACTGAAGGAAAGCCTTTGTTATTTCAGGAGGGTCGTAGATGCCTTCTTTACACCTCTGCTTTTCAGTTGTGACCCAATTCTCAAAAAGAAGAGAGTATCTGACGAGGCCTACAAAGTGGTGAGTAAGGTCGGGTGTATCTTTTTACAATTTTCAACTTTCACCTACATGAGGGTAGGTTGTTATACTAGGTGTCCTTATATGTTTCCCAAATATCCCTTAGATAAGTGGATACTCATGGAGTTATGTAGAAAACTTATCTCAGTTCATAAGGAACGAATGAGGATTCACAAACTGGGTTTCAAGTTTCCACTAACGATTGGTAGATATACCATTCACAGTGTACAAAAGGCCAAATCAGTCTATGTAGAAATGCAGATCATGACAATAAGGACATACAAATATAGATTTGACTTTGATTATCGGAATGTGAATAGGAAATTGAAGAAGGATCACAGCCACAAGTACTGCTTGGGAGACATATGGGTTGAATGTAGAGATGAAGAGGACATCCACAAAATAGATTCTTGCAAGCTAACCATAGAGAAAATCAAGGATCTTGGTGTTGCTGACCTACTAGAGGGTTTCAAAGA
>VDFB02361160.1:0-23713 GCA_007258455.2 Sequoia sempervirens
CTACATATTTGTATTGAACATATGTAAAAAAAAATCTACTTGTCATTTATTTCTTTACTTTAAAAACTTACCAACTGCTTATTTGCTAAAATAAAGATTTACATTTGTATCTTCATGTCTATAAAATTTGTATACATTTAAGTGTATGCATGCAAATTTTACATACATTAAAGTATCCATCTATTGGTGAAGTTTAATGGTTCTAAATGAGCCCACCAAGAATCAATTCTTGCTAAATACAAGACCCCTAACACCATAAGGGATGAGGCCAAGATTGTACCTTTGATGAATTTTATAGAATGTATAGCCCTTAGTCCTTGGTTTTTAGCTAAACTGGTATTAGCTTAGATTCATGCTCCCAATACCAATGGTTTACAAAAATTATTTGAGTTGATGTAAAAACCTCCACAAAAAACCTATTTGTTCACATATAAATTTACATACAATTATATGTATACAAATTTTTCCTAGCTACAAGTGTATGTTTGCAAGTTTTGCATGCATACAAATGTATGACTACAACCATTACATACAAATTTCATTGTCACAAGTCTACTTCTTTGATTTAAAAAATGGTTGTAAACATGCTTAAGTTGGTACAATAATTATGTCTTCTATAGCATTTTAGTAGTCCACATTCTAATAAAATTAGTGCATAATTTACTAGTATGATGGACAAATAAATCATAGTTTGTGGCCCCTTTCACTTTTAAAATTTAACCCTAGTACTATTACCAATCTTACTTATTAACATTTATATCCTAACATTTCACTCATTCTTGTAAGTGTGTATTTGTAAAATTTTCATCCATGCAATTGTTTTTTTAATAAAATTTGCATACATGAAACTTCATGTCTATAAATTTCAGATGCATTCAATGATGTGTATATAAATTTTATATACACATAATTATTGTTGAATGTTGTGGTTGTGTGGCTGATATGTGGTTGTCATTGATGTCAACACTATTAGCATTTGATGTATTGAAGGCTATACATGTTGAGGATATTGAGAAAATTGTAAGAAAAGTGTTCTAGGTTCCTAGTGGAACTATGAAGGTCATGAAGGTGTCGTGTTCTATACGTTGGAGATAAATTGTTGTGGATTAAAGGGTTTTATATTGAGTGTATCTAGTCCATCCTCTGGAAGTTTTAGAGATCTGCATGAAGATTTGTTCAAATTATGAAGATTTGTGTTCTGATAGTGTTTTTGTGGTCTCTGTCAGTGTTCTTGATTAAAGTTGGTGTAATTCTGGTAAATCTAGTTGTTGCGGATGTTTCTCTATTATTTCTTGGTGTTCTTGGATGTTTCTAGATCATGCTCTATCTTTGTGGTACGTCCACATTGATCGATGTGCTCGTGGTCGAAGATTTTTCTCTGTATGTTTGTTTCTCATGTTCTTGGCCGACATGATGGGTGTAACGTGTGGTGGATCTTCGAAGTGAAATTAATTGAAGTCTTTTTGTGTTGGAGTTGTTAATTTGGGTCTCCACTATGTTGTGGCTGACCTTGGTGGATACACATTGAAAATTTATTTGTAAATTTGGGCCGACATTGAAAATATGTTTTATATCTCTGGTCGACTAAGTTGTTGTAATCTCATGTTGCGCATATATAAGAGTGATTGTTTCATCGGTGTAAAGTGTACTCGCTGTGATCCCATGTGTATATGTGTGAATATCATTTGATTGTAGAGCAAAGTATAAATAAAATTGAGTGAAGTGTGAAGAAGTTTGAGTGAAGAGTGAAGAAGGTTTTTTTGTGCTTAACTGGAACTGTAATTAGGCTTGTGTAGAATCTATTTTCTCAGTTCACAATTTGGATGGTTTTAACTTAAAATTTTCTTTGGGCCGGTGGAGTCTTCTTTTTGTATTTGAGCGGTGAGCTCTAGGAAGTGTGCCTAAATGCATGTGCATTCATTATTTCCCATTGCCACTTTTAATAGGGTATAATATTGTGGACTAACCTCCACCATGGTTTTCCCCTAACGGTAAAATCTTGGTGTTCTTTATGTTTACGATGTGTTGAATGTTTATGGTTTATTGTTTTATTCATCGGATCGAGATTAGAGTTAAATAAAGTTTGAGAAAATAGTCCCAAGTATTTTTATGACAAGCCCGATTCCACCCCCTCAGTTGTTTGTCCTTGTGTTGCCAACAATTGGTATGAAAGAAAATTCCTCTGAAGAAGTTTAAAAGATTGAGGTGATCCGAGATGACATCATACAAGAAGGATAGTCCTAGATTCAATGGAACAAATTACTCATTGTGGAAAGCTCAAATGGAGTGTCATTTGAAGTTTATTGGTGAACCCTTCTGGAAAATTGCAAAGAATCAATATGTTATTCCTCAAAATGGTCCCTCCATTGCTGATGAGATTAAAGAGGCTAAGGGCAATATGAGGCTATGGAATCTTTTGGTGCTTTGGATTTGGAAATGGCAAATGTGTTAGGTCTAAAAGACAACTCATGAGATGTGGGTGAAGTTGGATGAGGGAAAGAAATTGTGGCTAAGGTGGTCGGATCATTGCCTCCCGCACAAAGCCAGGCTCTCATGCTATTGAAGAAACCAGATCATTGAAAAATATGACAAGGGATACATTGATTGGTAAACTTGTTGCCTTTGAGTTGAGTGAATTTGGTGATTTTGTTCCTAAGACTGAAATTGCATTCAAGGCTACTGTATCTGGAAGAAACAAGTAAAGATATGATCTAGGAGAGAGTTCTAGAAAGACATCCAAATATGATGAAGAATTGAAATAGCTTGAAGATAAAGAAAGAGAGGTAGAAGAATTGGAAGCATTGATTGTAAAGAAAGAAGGCAAAGGAAAAGGTAAGTATGAAGGAGTGTTTCCTATTAAATGTTTTTCTTGCAGTAAAATAGATCATTTTGCATCAAGGTGTCCTGAGAGAGTTCCTAGATCCAAGCCTAAAAAATATAGATTCCAAAAGAAATGTTACTGTGCTAAAGAAGGAGTGATTGATGATGAGTCTGATAAAGATAATGGAAATGAAGATGATTGGCTTTTCATTGCTATCAAGGAAAATAGTCCTATGGCTACTGAATTTGCTAAAGTTGAGAAAGCTCTTGCAGCCTGAATTGAAGACAAGGATGAGTGGGTCATTGAAAGCGAATGCTCACATCATATGAGTGGTGACAAAAGAAAATTTGTAAGTCTAGAGAAGTATGATGGTGGGGTTGTAAGATTTGGAGACAACAATGCTTGTGTGATTTGTGGCAGAGGATCTATTTGTCTTGGTGGTAAGCATAACACTAATGATGTTATTTATGTTGAAGGATTGAAGCACAACCTGTTGAGTGTTGGACATATGGTAGACAAAGGTTATGATCTTTAGTTCAAAGATGGAAGATGCAGGATATATGGAAGCTCTGGAAATGTAATTGCCTCAAGTAAACAGACAAAAGGTAATATTTTTCACCTAAATGCTACTAGTGAAAGTTGTTTAATTGCTCAAGTAGATGAAAGCTGGTTATGGCATAGAAGGCTATGTCATGTGAATTTTGATAACATTGTCAAAATAAGTTCCACTCAAGCAGTAAGAGATCTACCTAAGCTAGTGAAGCCTGCTAGCACAATTTGCAAAGAGTGTCAGATGGGAAAACAGACAAGAGTTTCTTTTCAAAGCAAACAACATAATTCAAATGGATTACTGGAGCTTGTGCATATTGATCTATGTGGTCCTTCTAGAGTCAGAAGTCTCCATGGTGAAAGGTACTTTATGCTGATTATTGATTACTATTCTAGAATGATATGGGTTGCTTTCTTAAGAGAAAAATGTGAAGCATTAGAAAAGTTTAAAAGTTTAAAAGCTATAGTAGAAAATGAGAAAGGTCTAAAATTCAAATGCCTAAGGTCAGACAAAGGTGGTGAGTTCACCTCTAGGGAGTTTAATTCTTTTTGTGAATAACATGGAATCCAAAGACAGTTATCGCTCCCAGACCCTCAACGGAGATGAATTGTTGCAAAGAGGAAGAACAAAACAATTTTGGATACTGCTAGAACAATGATGATTGAAGGAAATGTGCCTCACATCTACTAGAGTGAAGTTGTAAGCATTGTTGTGTACACAGTGAACTGGGTAAATGTAAATGGTAATTCTAGTAAGACTCCTTTTAAACTATGGTTTGGTTATAAGCCTACTGTTAAATACTTCAAGATCTTTGGAAGAAAATGCTACATCAAGAGAGATGATGATATAGGCAATTTTTATGCAAGAAGCGATGAAGGAATATTTCTAGGTTACTCTATTAGAAGCAAGGCCTATCGGTGCTATAACGAGAAGCTGCGAGAAAATGGTTGAGTGCAAATGTCGAGTTGATGAGGATTACGCTAAATCATCGAATATTACAACAGGATATGATTCAGATGAAGACAATGCAAACAAGGGAAAGAATGTTCAAACACAAAATCAACTTCAAATTGTGCCATATGTTCCACATGTTCCACTTGTTCTGGTGAATCAAGATAGTCAGGAAGTAGAAACAAGTGCAAGTGCAGAAGAAAGAGCAGAAGAATTAGAAGTTCAAGAAGAAAATCCTAAAACTTCACGAGGTATGTAAAAAGCTAAATCATTTTGAAAATCAAATTATAGGAGATAAGAATAAAGTGTGCAAACTAAGAAGAAAGATTGGAAAGGTATTGCACAGTTCTAAAGATTGAACCTAAAGATGTCAAAGAAGCACGCAATGATGAACCTTTGGATGGAAGCTATGAAGAGGAAAAGAACTTATGCAAATTGAAAAGAATGATACATGGATACCAGTTCCCAAACCAGCGGATAAAAATGTAATTGGTACTAAATGGGTCTTTGAATAATTTTGTGGAACAAGGTAGAGTGGTCGAGAATAAAGCAAGGCCCCGGTATGTAAAAGGGTATTTACAAAATGGAAGGTATTGATTTTGAAGAAACAGCATCTATTGCTAAAATTGAAGTTGTAAAGGTTATTTCTTGCTTATGTTGCATACAAGAACTATAAAGTCCTATCAAATGGGCCCGTGAAGTCAACTTTTACGAATGGTGAGCTAGAAGAAGAAGTATATATTGAATAGCCGGATGGATTTCAACTGACTGATAAGGAAGACATGGTTTGCCGATTGAAGAAATCTCTACATGGACTCAAGCAAGCCCCCAGATCCTAGTATGCTAGATTAGACAAAATACTTACTGAAGCTTGGATTCAATAAAGGTACTGCTGACAACAACTTATATTTCAAATTGAGTCATGATAAAGAATTAATTATTGAGGTTTTTGTTAATGACATTATTTTTGGAGGAGATGATAATCTATGTATGAGGTTTGCTGATGAAATGAAGAGTGAATTTGAGATGAGTATGATTGGAGAGATGAAGTTTCTTTTTGGGATTACAAGTTACTCAGTTAGACAAGGGGATCTTCATATCTCAGTCAAATATGTGAGAGAACTACTGAAGAAGTTTGGCATGGATGATTCAAAACTTGTTGGTACTCCCATGGTAACCAGATGTAAGTTAACACAAAATGATGACTCTCCTAAGGCAAATCAAATAAGATATAGATCAATGATTGGTGGATTGCTTTACTTAACTCAAACTAGACCAGACATTATGAATGTTGTATGTATGATTGCTAGAATTTAGGCTGATCCAAAAGAATCTCATGTGACTATTGTTAAGAGAATCTTCAAGTATCTTAAAGGGATAGTTAATTTTGGGCTTTGGTACCCTAAGGATGATGATCTCGCTTTAAATGCATATACTGATGCAGATTGGGTAGGAGATATAGATGACAAAAAGAGTACTAGTGGTGGTGCTTTCTTCCCAGGGAACAAGTTGGTGTCTTGGTTGAGCAAAAAGCAGAATTCCATTTCTCTATCTATTGTTGAAGTAGAGTATATTGTTGCTACAAACAATTGTACTCAAGTGATGTGGATGAAACAGATGCCAAAAGATATCAAAGTAGTATATGATGAACCTATTGCTATATACTGTGATAACTCAAGTGCAATTAACATATCAAAGAATCTAGTGCTACACTATAAGACCAAGCATATATCAATCAAGTTTCATTTTATGAGGGAGAAAGTGAGTGAAAAAGAATTCAGATTGGAATATGTGCCTACCAAAGAACAAATTGCAGATATTTTCACTAAGCCATTATTGAAGGATACTTTTGAGTATCTCAGAGGGATGCGAGGGGTGATTACCCCTCCTAATATAAACTAAAGATGAATTTACTTGCATCAATCTGTGCATTTCATGATCATATTTTGATCCAGATTGATGTTCTCATGGCTGCTACTCAGGGGGAGTAGTCAAATGTGCAGATATATGGTTTAGAGCTTGCATGTGGAAAGATAACACTTATCTTTTCCATTGATGTCAAAGGGGGAGAAGAGTAATGTGAAAAACTGTCGCCTATCCGGAGTGAAGAGTCTTGTGGGGAGAAGATCTTGCAGAAGAAGTCAAGGAAGAAGAGTCAGAATCTAAGGAAGAGTAAGTGTTGATTGAGAGTTTGGTTAATGGTGTTTTCCACATCATGTGTTGCCATCAATGCCAAAGGGGGAGGTTGTTGGATGTTGTGGTTGTGTGGCTAATATGTGGTTGTCATTGATGTCAACACTATTAGCATTTGATGTATTGGAAGTTATATATGTCAAGGATATTGAGAAAATTGTAAAAGAAAGTGTTTCAGGTTCCTAGTGGAACTGTGAAGGTCATGAAGGTGTCGTGTTCTATACGTTGGAGATAAATTGTTGTGGATTAAAGGGTTTTCTGTTAAGTGTATCTAGTCCATCCTTCGGAAGTTTTAGAGGTCCGCGTGAAGATTTGTTCAAATTATGAAGATCTATGTTCTGACATTGTTTATGTGGTCTTTGTTAGTGTTCTTGATTAAAGTTGGTGTAATTCTGGTAAATCTAGTTATTGTGGATGTTTCTTTTTTGTTTCTTGGTGTTCTTGGATGTTTCTAGATCATGCTCTATCTTTGTGGTATGTCCACATTGATTGATGTGCTCGTGGTCGAATATTTTTCTCTGTATGTTCGGTTTCTCATGTTCTTGGCCAACATGATGGGTGTAACGTGTGGTGGATCTTCGAGGTGAAATTAATTGAATTTTTTTTGTGTTGGAGTTGTTAATTTGGGTATCCATTATGTTGTGTCCGACCTTGGTGGATACGCATTGAAAATTTATTTGTAAATTTGGACCGACATTGAAAATATGTTTTATATCTTTGTCTGACTAAGTTGTTGATGTAATCTCATGTTGCAGATATATAAGAGCGATTGTTTCATCGATGTAAAGTGTGCTCAGTGTGTCCCATGTGTTTATGTGTGAATATCATTCGATTGTAGAGCAGAGTGTGAAGAAGATTGAATGAAGTGTGAAGAAGTTTGAGTGAAGAGTGAAGGTTTTTCTATGCTTAATTGGAGCTGTAATCAGGCTTGTGTAGAAGCTATTTTCTCAGTTCACAATTTGGATGGTTTTAATCCAAACTTTTCTTTAGATAGTGAGTCCTCTTTTGTATTTGAGCAGTGAGCTCTAGGAAGTGTGCCTGAATGCATGTGCATTCCCATTATTTCTCATTATACTTTTCTTAGGGTATAATATTGTGGACTAACCTCCACCATGGTTTTTCCCCTAATAGGGGTTCCACGTAAAAATCTTGGTGTTCTCTGTCTTTCTGATGTGTTGAATGTTTATGGTTTATTGTTTATTCATCAGATCTGAGATTGAGTTAAATAAAGTTTGAAAAGATTTAAGTATTCTATGACAACTGATTCACCCACCCTCTTAGTTATTTGTCCTTGTTTTTCCAACAATTATATGTTTATAAATTTTGCATGCATGCAAGTGTATGTTTCAAGATGTTCATTAATAGTAAAATGTATGTATTTAATTTTTGTAAACATAATACTTAATATCTTTTAATATTGCATACATGTAAATATATTTTTTGTTAAAAGTACACACATACAACCATATGTCTACAAGTTTGGATACTTGTGTATCTAGTTTGTTAGCACACTAGCATCATTGGTAAAATGTGTTTTGCATTTGTTAGTAATTGGAAAATAATTACTTTTATTTGTAGAAATGTAAAAGTAATTACTTTTTTCAACTACAAGAGAGACACTAACTACTCATTGCAAGTAAAGTCTTTAACTTTACCAATGCTATGGCCCACTAGATTGTAAATATAAATGTGTATAGTCTATTTAGTTTTTTTTTCAATTTTACAATTTTTGTATACAAATATTGTTGACAATACTATCACTTAGAAATTGATACTTAATCTTAATTTAATCATATAATAGTATTCAAAATAAATAGAAAGACAACTTAAATAAGTTTGTAAAATAGTGAAATGGAAATTACACATGTTTGCACATTTTGCATTATAGTGTTATAAAATATTGAGAGGAAACTTTCATATTTTAGACCTTTACAAAAACCTTCTTATACATGGTCATATATTATTGGTGTCATCATATATTATTGTCATTGTGTATACCTCCTAATAAAATTATTTCATATATTTTATTTATAATCTTCTTTCTAATAATTGATTATGATGAATTATTAACAACTTTATGTATGAAATATCTAACGAAAAAATGAAATACTAAAATACCTTATTCAATTTTCCATAAAACTTGGAAAGAAAATAGGTTATTCCTTTGATGTAGAGAACATAGATTGACTTGTAAGGGAAATATTTGATCTTGAAGGCATGTGTATCATTTTTTACACATCCCAAGGTTATAGATATTTGTGGAAGCAAAGCCTAAATTGATTACACATTTATTAGCAACTCATTTAAGATGTTAGGGCTATACCCACCTTGAAATTTGCTTATAGAGATACATGTGAAAGGCTCAAAATTTTGATCATATCCATTTGAATTGGATGTTTGGGAAGTATGCTATTGATTGATGAACTTAAATGTCCCTTCCTATATTTCTTATCAACTACCATTATAGTCATCTTTAGTTATTGTTCAATTATTTTATAATTCTATTGAACTTCCCTCTCCTTATGTATTTTATAATTTTGATTTTCAATTTTCTACCTCTTTATCTCTCTCTTTATTTTCAAAAGATCCCTTTTTTTCATTTTTTCAACTTGTTCCACTTTCCTTCTCCTCCTCTACTCATACACCTTCCCCTTTAGTTATAATTAAGATAATTATGCTTTTTAATCCTAATTTCAGCCCAAACCATCCTTGAACACCTTGCATGTCCAATTCCTTGATTATTAATTTTGATTTTTTCCTAAACACATGTGTTCCATGTAGATGTTTGTGCGGCGTGCTATTGTACCACCAAAATTTGTGATTGTGTTAGCAATTGGGATGTTACACTTGCCATGTTTCAGTAGTGTAACACCTCTACCAACCTGCACATTCATTGGTAATCATTAGGGTATGCTATTTAGAACAAAAACCTTCCTTTTTGCCTCCAATCTAGAGCTTTTGAACTTCATACAAAACTCTCTAGTATTCTACAACACTCTCTAGCTCTAGTTTTCTCATTCACATCTTTCTAAAACTCTATCATTCCACCATTGCCACAATCACAGTGACATCAGGAAAATCTCCATTGTTATTGTTTGGATAAGTCACTTTCATCTTGAAATTCTTGTTGCTCCTTCATTGCACCAACAAGCCACTTTTCTTTAGTGCTTGGAGGTGGTAACTCTTTGAGATTTTCTATTGAGAATATTGTCTTTATTTTGTTAGCATATTGTTCTTTCCATTGTTTTATGTCCATTTCTATTATCTTGTCCAAGGCTATCCATGGAGGTAGGAACACCAAAATAAGGGTTTGACTGAGGAAAACTCCCATATAGCCACCCAACCCCTCTCTTTGGTCTTAAATGTGTGTAGGTACAGGTGAAGGAGCTATTTGGAGAGAGTCTTTGATCTCATTGGATATCTTTGGTGATATTATGAACTCTCCTTTGCTACTTAAATTAATTGTTCATTTAGCATTTCCATTCCAATTACTCCATATTTTTTGAGTAGTCATATTTCATAGTCTTTTATATCCAAAGCACTATACAGAATAGTTTGTGTTTCTCTATGGTATTTTTTGTTGTCTATCCATAGGGGACACTAGTGCAGCACACTATCGTCTAATAGCCGCACATTAGTCCTGGACAGAGAGCTTGTCAAGCTACCCAAAAAACCTCTATGCTTTGTACTTTCAATTTCTGAGGCCTAAAGAGTTTAGATAATTTGGGTGCTCTGTTAAAACACATTCAATTAATTAGTAGGTAAATTTGAAGTTTGTAGTTATCTAAAGGCTTACCTGAGTGGAGGGTTGAAACTTGAATCCTCAAAGGATTTGATCATCCTTCATAACAGTTCACTTTTCATGCTCTACAAGTCCAAGTAAATTAGTTATTGGTTAGCCATCAAGCCTCCTTTAGTCATAAAATTAACTAGGTCAACCATACTATAGGAGAAGTCTTCTAAGATACCAAGTTTTTTTTGAAGGGAAGAAAGGACTATTAAAGTATCAAACCAAAATCCACTTACAAAAATGATTGCATATATCATTACCTAAACTTTTACAAATATTTTTTCTAACAAATCTAGAATTTGGGGCTACATAATTGGAAAGAATCCATTCTTACTTATTCTATATATATATATATATATAATTTGTTTTGAAAAAGAGGGGTAAAAACTTTATTGAAACTCAAAAAAAAGATTACAAGCAAATCTCAGAACAATAGCTCTGAGAGAAAAGCATAAGAACAATAGAAGAGCAAGAGCACCGGTCAACCAACTCCACAACCATCCATATCCTCGGTCAAGATCCTCCTCAGATCCAAACAATAATCCTGGGGAAGATGTCTCCATTCCTCAACCCTCCAAACATCAACATGATCTGAAGCCCACTTCGCCAAACAATCAGCAGCCCTATTCCACTCACGTGGAATGTGGACAAAGGACACCATATCCATCCTAGAACTAATTTGCAAAATCTGTTGAACAACTAGAGCCAGCTGCCAATTAACATCCTTCACCTTACGTTCAATCAACAAATTCACAATAACCTGAGAGTCAGATTCACAAATAACCTTACGCCAACCTAGAGCATAAGCACGCTCTAGAGCATAGACAATCGCCAATCCCTCCATAAAATTATTAGCCTGCCAACCTTTATAAATAGAAAAGAAGAACACAACTTCACCTAAACAGTCTCTACCCACGCCGCCAATCCCAGCAGGTCCAGGATTACCATGGGAAGAGCCATCTGTGTTAATCTTCAAGATATCCTCAGGAGGAGGCATCCATCTACCCATCCTTTGAACTTTCTTTTTCGCACTTCTACCCCTTCTGACACAAGCAGAGGTAGGAGACAAACCTTGAAAACCCATTCTGTCAATAATTTCAGCATCCCCTCTATCAAGTGGGAACATCACCTCACATTTAGCTTCCACAGTCTCCTGGATCATTCCCAAAATTCTATACCAAACTTGTTGGATACCTAACCTTTCCCCTCGAAAAATCCTACGATTTCGCTCTAGCCAAATCTGCCAGAGAATAAAGGTAGGTCCAATGCACCAAACAATCTGAAGAAAAGGAGTCAAAGTAGGGGGCTTACCCAGACTTCTCCAGAATTCCACCAAGGATGAAGCATGAACACAAGGGTGTTTCCAAACACCCCACCAAAGGTGCCAGAGCTGCAAGGAGAAAGAACATCTGAAGAACAAATGTGAAGAGTCCTCCTCAGCAGCACCACACAAAACACATAAGGAAGGTCCATGAAATCCACGCTTCTGAATATTGTCCCAAGTCAAACACCTATTCTAGGCCAAAGTCCACACAAAGCAATTACATTTTGGCCAAGAGAACTTATTCCACACATACTTCCACCAATGGACCTCTTCTCCATTCAATCTGCGAGCCATCAATTCCTGATATCCACTAGCCACAAAAAAAATGCCTTTAGGATTTGGGCGCCAAGCAAGAACATCCTTGTCCTTGAGGGAACTATAGTGTCTAACTGATAAAATAGTATGAAGCTCAGCACAATCTTCCTCCAAACCTACCATCGGCCACTCACGCGGGGACTTCCAGCTAGCAACCTCCAGCTGACCACAAGGGTGAAAAGATTTAAAATCACTCACCCTTGACCAACCAGCCTCCAAGAAGCGCTGACAGAGAGCCAATAAATTAGGAAACTGAGAGATAATGGGAGGAAAACCATCCCAAGAGTCAGACCAAAAGAGAGCATATGTTCCCTTCTTACATATCCAAAATAATCCCTCCTTAATCAAAGTAGCCCCTTTCTTGAGAGTCCCCCAAATCACTGATCCACTTCCCACCAGAGGATAACGGGGAACCTCATCCTTTGGGATCCCAGGAAGATACTTAAGAAGTAGAATTTTAGCCCATAGCTGATCTTGCTCCACACACCATCTCCAATAAAGTTTTGCAGCCAATGCCATCCCAGATAAAGACGAATGCCTCAAACCCAGACCACCCAACTATTTAGGGGAGCACACAATATCCCATCTGACCAGGCTCCATTTAGAAGAAGACAAGTTTCCAGCCCATAAAAACTGCCTTGCCAAGGAATCCAATTCCTTAACAAAGCCCATCAGAGCCACCTGAAGCATACATCTATACAAGGGAAGAGCCTGAACCACATATTTAAGCAACTGAACACGCCCAGCAAAGGAAAGCCATCTATGAGTCCAATGATTAACCTTCACTCAAAATTTGTCTAGAATATACTACCAAGAATCTCTAGGGAGCTTACCAAAGAGATTGGAATACCCAGATAATTCAAAGGAAGAGAGCCTATCTGAAACCTCATAATAAGAGCAATTCTCTGTTGAATAGGTCCAGGTGTATTAAAAAAGAAGATGGAGGACTTATCTTCATTAATTAATTGACCAGAAGCAGTGAGATAAACATCCAAAGCCTTACGCAGATTAGTAGCCTCCCTGATAGTAGCCATACCCATCAGGGCAGTATCATCCACAAATTGTAGGTGTGACTGAGGAGGCAACTCATTGCCCCACCTCCACCCCTGGATAACCCCCGACTCAATATTACTTTTCAACAATCTCCCCAACCCTTCAGCAAAAAGAAGAAAGAGATAAGGGGAAAGAGGGTCTCCTTGCCGAAGACCACGAGAAGCTCCAAAAAGCTCAGTGTGCTCCCCATTGATTAAAACAGAGAAGGAGGTAGAAGTTACACAACTCATAACCCACTGAATCCAGTCCTCAGCAAATCCAAAGGCCCCAAGAATATTTCGAAGAAAGGACCACCGAACTCTATCATAAGCCTTAGCCATATCAAGCTTGATAAACATTGCCTTAGCTTTTGACGTAGCCATAGAGTGGATAGTCTCTGTAGCAATAACAACTCCATCCAGAATTTTCGGTCAGCCACAAAGCCACCTTGCTCCTCAGAGATAAGACATTTAAGCCATTTCTTCAACCTTTCAGCAATCACCTTAGAGATAATCTTGTAAATCACATTACAAAGGGCAATGGGACGAAATTGGCTTAACCGATCTGCCCCATCACGTTTTGGGATGAGGGCAAGAAAAGTGGAGTTCAGTGCCCGAAGCATTTCTTTATTCCTCTGAGATTCCTGGACCACCTCTAATAAATCAACCTTAATAATATCCCAAAATTCTTGAAAGAATTCAATTGGAAACCCGTCAGGACCCGAGCTTTCCCTTTCTTCATATGGAAAACAATCTCCTCCAACTCCTCCAGAGAAACATAACGCATAAGATTATCATTCATTTCTCTAGTAACAAGTTGGGGGATGCAAGAAAGAACCTGAGCTTCCTCAACAGAACCCTCTTGAGTGTCCTCCCTAAAAAGAGAAGTAAAATACTGCATTGCCTCTCTAGATATCTCCTGTAAGGAGGAAATCTGTTCTCCCCTATCATTCACAAGCATAGGAATAGAATTACCATGCCTCCTCGCCTTCACCGAATTGAAGAAGAAGGCTGTGTTTTTATCCCCCTCTTGAAGCCACTCCACATGAGCTTTATGTTTCCAGTAAATTTCTTCACGCATTTCACATTCTTCCAGGATTTTTAAGGCCATAGCCTCTTCCTGAAGCAAGGCTTCTGACAAACCATTCTCCCTAATTTCCCTGGTTATATTATCTAACTTAGATTGAGCAAGAGCTTTGTCATGAAAAATGTTCCCAAAACAATGGCGATTCCAATACTTAAGCTGATATTTAACATATTGCAATAGCTTGGAAAAAGTATACATAGTTGTGCCATAGGCGGGTCTACCAATCCTCCACCAGTGAGCAACATAGTCCTGTAAAGAGGGATCACGCAACCACATAAGTTGGAACTTGAAAGAAGGAGATCGGGCCACCCGAGCAGAGGACACCACTAACTTAATAGGCCAGTGATCTAAACCCCACCAATCCAGAATCTCTGAACAAGTAGACCAACCACCACCAACCCAAAAACAAGAAACCAGAAAGTGATCAAGTCTTTCTGCAATGCACTTCTCCCCAATTCTCCGGTTGTTCCAGGTAAACTGTCCATTTCTAGGCTTGATATCCACCAAGTTCAAAGCCGATATGTTATCACGAAGCAAAAAAGTAGAAGGTTCCAATCTTGCTATACCACCCTGTTTCTCAGCCAACTCAATAATGGCGTTGAAATCTCCTGCCATAATCCAAGGGTGATAAGGCACCATACTTCGGATAAACCTTAAATGGGACCATAAATATTGCTTACCCAGAAAGTCAGTAGGAGCATAAATGTTGGAGAGGAGAATAGTTTCCCCAGTCTCAATGCTTGTAGCGATCAAAGACATAGAGGATTTAGAAGACATCCACCAGAGAGGGTGAATCCTCAAAGGATTCCAGAGGTAGGCCACACCCCCAGCAGTACCATGAGCACCAATACACTGGCAATCACCTCTACTCCACAACTTAGATGAAAGACTAGTCATGCTTTCAACAGATAACTTCGTCTCCTGTAAAAAAAGAAAATCAGGAGAATGAATTCGCACCAAGTCACAAACAGCTTTTTGTCTAGGGCCACTGTTCAAGCCCCGTACATTCCAAGAGAGAATGATCATTTTGGAGGATTAGAAAAGTGGGAGTCAAGAGTTTTGACAGAACCTGACTCCACTAAAGTCTCCCCCATCAGCTTGATTTTCTCAAAATCTTTCTTTCTTCCAGTCTTGGAAGGCTTCTCAATAGTCCCTTTCTTCAAGTCTTTCTGAAGAATACCCGATACAGGAGAAGCCTTGCTTCCTTTTGCTACATCAGGAACAATTTTCAAAGGAGGACTAGTTGTTTCTCCCACCATCAATGGCACAATAACCATAGACTCAGGTTCCCTAGATGTCCCCAAACTCTGAACTGAGTCTATTTGCAAGGCCCCCTCTATCTGTGGCATCTGAATGTCCTCTATGGCAATGTCTTCCTGAACCTCCTCCATAACCCTCTGGTCCATTCCAAACATACCAGGGTTCACCTCCTATAGACTGAGATCATCCAAAACCTCAAACCGATTAAAGGTATCTCCCTCCTGTCTTTCCTTAAATGTTCTCTTCTGACCTCGATTCTTATTGTGAACTTTAGCTGGAATAAAACCCTTAGTATCTGCAACCTCACTAGACATAGGCGCTTTTCCTTTGTCACCCCTCAGAGGGTTACGAGGGGGTTGAGATGATTGGGTCTCAAATGGCTTAGATCTTGGGCATCTTCTCTGAAGATGGCCATATTCATGGCAAAGATGACAACGGAATGGCAGTGTTTCATAGTCTAATTGTTGAACCCAAGAATATGAACCTGCCCTAATTTCTAAGGAATCAGGAAGAGGGTTACTTAAATCTAATTCAACACAAATGCAAGCAAAAGTCATTACCTTTCTTCCCCTCGTTTGTTGAGAGGCACCCACAAGTTTACCCAATAGCGCAGCCACATTGTGCAAGATATCATTATGCTAGCACTCAACAAGAAATCTGGGGAGACACACCCAAATAGGAACACGATTTGGTAGTTCCTCTGAGGGATTGAAGCCAACATGCCAAGGTTTCATAAAAAGACCAACCTGATTGTGGAAGTAAGGTCCACCCTCAAAAACTTTGTTCTGATCTGCCATGCAATTGAAAACCACCATGAAGTAGTTGTTAGCCAACAACATAATGTCCATTTCCCCCTCAGGAGACCAAGTCCGCTGCGACCATGACTCCAAAAATTGAAGTGAAACCCTCATTCCCATGAATTTGCAAAGCAAGGGATGCTTCGAAAAATATTCAATGTCCTCAGCAATGGATTCCGGTTGAACCACCAAAACGGGTCTCTCCTTATAGCGTTCCAAGCAACCGTTCACCTTCAGAATTCAAGATCCTCCTGTAGGCACAAAACCTCCATCTCCAGCATCATTGGAAAATAAACTATTATCAAAAATTCTTGTCTTTTGGTTTGGGGAAGAAACCCCAATAGCAGCACGAAAGTTCAAAGGGGATTTTTCCCTAGAAGTCTCGCCTGGAGCCATAACCATAGGCGAAAGCACACTCTATGGAAACCAAAGAAGAAGAAAACCAACAAAAGAAAAGTTGAAACTGCATACACTGCGAGACAAAAAGCTGGCCCCAACCCCGTCCGACAGCCACAAACCACAACCTGAACGCCTGACAAAGCCCAACCCCACACCCAACTCGAAAGCAGGAAGCAAATAAGCCCAAGATCGGGCACATGCAAGAATGAAAGGCCCCTCATCTTGAGCCATAGTAACCTACAAACAAGCTCTCCATTGCCCACTCAACACTAGGTATATAAGGTTTGGTTCAAAGCAACAATGCAAAATCCAATTTATTGCAACTAACGAGAAATTTAACTTTTTTCTTAACTGTACATGTTTGTTTGGGTGGGTGCATATATATATGCTTAAGATTTGAAAAGTGAGGATGGGGCAGAGAGGAAGCAAAATAGCACATCACCATGTGCAGCCTGCAAACTGCCGAGTAGCAGGTGTGCAAAAGACACTCTGTTCTCTCCATACTTTCCTTCTGATGATCCTCACAAAATTGCCACAGTGCACAGAGTATTTGGAGCCAGTAATGTAAACAAAATGCTCTAGGTTCTGTTCCACTCATTTGATCATGCCCACAACATATTTCACTTATTAACTAGTCATAAACTTGCCGTTGTTACCATGATGTGGTACAGTGAAAAGCCGCTGATTTTAATTATGGAAAAACAAAAAATGAACTTTTTATCATAGCAGTACTTCATAACAATATTCCAGCAGCCCAAAACAAACTAGGTTAACACATCAAGGAGAACTAAACCAATATGATTACATAGAACAATTTACATCAGCAATAAACAACTGGAAGCTTAACCATTTCAGACTCTAAATTTTAACAAATGTTGTAGCTGTTTGAAACAAATTACATCATCTTTATCCAACTCTAGTATCTGCCATTTACTCTTATCAAAGACCCAAATTGACTAGGTTTGGTTCAGCTAATAACTCATACAAATAAGAAATTAGATTTCTATTTATATTTCTAACATTTTTGTATGGTGTTTTATCTTTGAGGAAAAAATATGTTTAGTGAAAATGAAAAAAAAATAGTCTTCACTCGGAGACCCCATGAAGACTGGTCATAGGATAGCACCTAGAAATTCTACCCTCGAAAATTAGATGCCAAAGTGGTTTCCATTTGATTTTCCAAATTTTGTTCTTTTCAAACTCTAAATCATAATAAGAATATAACTAGCAATCATATTTATTGTGTATTAGGTATTCTAATAATAGGCTAATAGATATCTATAATTAATGTATCATCTAAATATAGAGCTTTTTCTTTCTACTCATCCTCTTAGGGTGATGATGATAAAATGTTCTTTATTCTCTTCCCATTTCCTATATTGTTGTTGGGGTTTAATTGATTGAGTTATATGGGGAAAAATATTTTAAGGGATTTATTGTAATCATGAATTGAGATCATGTTCTATTTTGAGGGGTCATCATGGATTTTAACACTAAATTCCATCATTCTATTGGAATTCTCGTATTAGAGAACTATTTGGCCTAGAAAGAAAGGGTAAATAATCTAGACCATGAGCAAGATCTATTGCCTTATCTCCTTTGACTCATTCATTAGCCAAGTAACTATCAATAAAAAATGCATGGTTAAAAAATAATGACATGGTCTATAAAATAATGTCTTTCTATTTCTAAGGATATTATGCACCACATACAACACACTGAGTGTCCTTTCACTATTTGGACCATCATCTAGTAGTTGTATAGAGATTTTAGATTTTTATCTGATAGTAATGTTTCCTTGGATGACTAAACACTAACTAATACTTTTGATGTGTCATCTTCTATGGACTCATCCTGATGGGAAGATTAGTATTTATGGTTGACATTCATTGACCAGTGCCCCATCTATATTGGAGGAAAATCCACTTCCCCCTCCTATTGCTACTACAAAGTTGAGAGTCCCTTCTTCAAGAGCTTCTAATGATTCTTTGCAAAAAAATAATGTGTCTTCTAGACTGGGATTGCTTTCTAGTAGACATATATTGCTTCTTTGTACAATCCCACATTTTAGATCTAGATGAAACTCTTGAGGAAGTTGCTTTCCTTTTCAGTGCTAGTTTATTTGACACTATCTTCTTATCTTCCTTGTCTTTGGATCTTGTACCTTCTAGTTCTACACATGGGTTTGGATTGCTTCTACATTCATGCTTTGACACATCTTTTGATATTCACAAGGGGACACTTGAGAAGATTTCTAAGATACGATACATTATGAGATTTCCTACCTCACCTTGATTCTTTGAGTGGAAGTTATAATCAATATTAACCATTGGAGTTGTTTCTTCCTAAGGGGAGAACTTTCAATTGCCACAAATGGATCATCTTCAACATTCATATATTTGAGCACCCACTTTAACACAAGGGACACTTCATTATGAGTCCAAGTTCTATACATGACATCAATGGTTTGACCACTTCAACAATTTTTATCTATATTAGCTTAGTTGCACCATGAAATTGTCACATCCTCCATAGACACTAGACTTTATTTTGTGTGAATCGCCTATCGTCCTGATGTACTTGTGACAAAGGAAAAACTTTGAACTTATAACTATGTTTGTACCCCTTATTTTGGATTACCCTGAGAACTTAAATATTAATATAGTAGACTTAAACACTCTAAACGGTCATTTGGAACAAATATTAAATAATTGATATTTATGAATTTAATGATGTTATTTTATTTTGAGCATGGATATATCTATTTGTTTATTGGACTAACCAAGTACTAATGATTTTTTGAGAATGTGGATGAGTTTTGCAGGTGCTCGGGGTGCAACAAAATGTGGACCTGGCAACCTATTCCAAGAAAGACCCTTAAACTTAATAACTTAGCTTGATTAATGTGAATTCGAGTTAGATAATCCACCCTTAGAGTCCATCTACCATCAATAGTAAGGCTTGATTTGTATATGTTTATTTTCTTCGTCAATAGGTTGAATAATCATTTTATTCCCTTGAAAACATTTTCAAATTTAGCCATTAGAAGTATTAAGGAAAATTAAAAGAACATATTAAAAAATAATGTCGATCGAATTCAAACACCAAACTCTACCATTCGAAAATTAAAAATAAATAAAATAAAACATTAGAAGAGACCTAAAAGAAAATATAAATTTAAAATGAGGGGAAAATAATAATAAAGAAAAGTGGAGTTACACGTCAATATTGAGCCAAAAATAAAACACATAGAAGGAAGCCACAATACAACAAAAGGAAATAAAAATAAACAAAAATGAAAAGGAGTAGTCATGAGAGAAATGACTGGGGAAGAAGTTTCGATATTTTCCATGCTAAAGACAACCCTCATTTATGAGGAGAGGGGTACAGGTCTTGGATAGGAGTCGTGCCATTAAAATAGCTAGGTGCTAAAAATGATTCTCCTGCTAAAAGGTAGAAAGGAAAAGGAAATGGTAGATAATAAATATAATAAAACCATGGGATTTGCTCAATTCTATTAGCACTAATGTATAAAAAAACATACAACACTAATGTATATATATATATATATATATATATCTTACCCTCCACAACTTATCCCAACATAGGTAGGCAATCTATTAAGAAAGGAGAACACCATATTATGATTTAAGTGATGGGTCTATTTGCATAACCAGGGAGCATTGAAGTATCTAAAACAATACTAATACTGCCATATTACCCTGTAAAACAACATGCATTTATTTACATTGTCTGTCTTAAACATTCAATTGGAGATAGCTTTATTGAAGTAAACTACAACCGCAAAATGCCTTCCTTTTGGCCCTCGGCTATATGAAACAACCTATTGTCCACTTTTTCTTGTTCTGCTCATGGGCTTGGGAGTAGGCATGATCGTCATAAATGTTAGGCCAAAGTCATTATAGCTACTAAATAGAAGGGAGGGAGAAAAAATAATAAAATAAAATAAAAATCCAAATAGTATTGAGCCTTTGTCCAAGATACTAGATAAATTTTCCATTGTTAATAAAAGTAACCTGGTAACATTCAACATTCATTGATAATGTTGTTGTCCTGAAAGCTAGTTGTTTAAGAAATATAATGAAGGAGAAATTACAAACTTAGTTTGGGAAATCAAACTTATAATTATTAAACATAACCTTGGATGCCCATAGTTAATATGTCTCACTCCAAAGAAGGGTCTATGGGTAATAAATGTTGGCCTATACGTGTCTAGACTCAAAAAAAAAAAAAACTCACTTGAATCCATTTATTAGTACCTAACAAAGATCCCCAAGGGTGGAAGGAAAGCCATTACAACTCCTGTAGTACCAAGCTAGAGAAAACCCAAGTGTGAACCTATGGGTTATTGAGTAGTGAGGGGAAATCATTGGACCATGCCAATGAGCGATGCTTGGGCTACTACTAGGGACCAACCAACACTCACTTGGTTCATGGAGGTGAGGGTTGTTGTGGGATACCATGGATATAAATGATACAGTAAAGGTTACATGGGTAGGGACCCATCCGTGCAGGTAACGGTACTAATCTAGGGTAACCATTGTATTGAGGGGGTTCACTGGAAATCACTGAGTGCATGGAAGTGATGGATGCCAGTGTTACCCCAAATTGTGAAGAAGGTAGCTGACATTACCACTAAGGTCACCAAGTGGTAACTTTCAAAACCTACTTCTTCCTGGGTGGATAGACTCGTCGTCGGTGGCCTATAGGTGATTGAGGTCGAAATCCACGGGGTTTGGTAGGTTTCCTACCTAGGAATTCTCTAAGATCCTTGGGATGGAGTATGGACCAATGGTGTAGTATGGGATGCACCGAATCCTCTACCTAGTTGACTAATGACCTTGACCCTTACTACCACCCCACTTAGCGTAGAAGACCAAGGAACAAATGGGACCCCTAGTGTAGTGCGCAATGCACTGTCATTCCTTTCTATGTAATGCTCTAGATGGGAAAGTGGTAAGTCTCCCTCTTATTTTCTTCCCTACTGTGCCCTCACCTTTGATGATTCCATTGTGATGAGGTTGGACCCACGATGTAACTTGAGATGCACCGAAGCCTCTTCATAGTTGAGCTTTGACCTTGTTCATCACCCTTCATGCCACGACCAAAACATTTGCAGGTATGTCCCGAAATAGCTTGTTGGGTCCACTTGGTTGGGGTGGACTGGGTTGTGGTTCACATGGTTGGGTGTGTTGCACCCCATAAGGAAGCCAAAGCAAAGGAAATTATGCATTAGCATCTATTAATGCCAGGTAATTTAAATCAGGTCTCTTCCTTTGATAATTAGTTCCTAGACATTTTAAATGTGTAATCTTACTTAGATTTGTTGCTAGAATGATTGTGAATGTTGGGATGCTTCTATGTGAATTGTATGGTATTTAGAAAAGAAATTGCTCTCATTTCTAAGTTTTTACATTGGTATCAGAACACCCAGGTTCAAACTCTAGACCTTGGCACCCATATATTTCATGTCTAATAAAAGTCTTGAATTTTTCAACCATGGGATGTGAAAGGAAGGGTCAACAAGGGAAACCAAAACAATTACCTAAACCCAAGGAACCTGAAAAGACTATACCTCTGAGTGAAATTGAGATAATATCTGACATAGAGACCTTGGCCTACACTCTTAAGCAAATCAAGGAAAACAAGAAAATGACAAAGTAGGCCCCTCTTGCATTAAGGAATCAATAGTAAAGACTAAACCATCTACTGTCAAAGATTTCCCCTTTGGATGTGGGCATTATGCCCCAACACTGACTAAGGATGTCATAGCAAAATATGACTGAGTACACTCAAATGCAAATATAACAAAGGAGCCCTTTGAGGAGGAAGATCCTATTGAAGAATAGAATCAAGTAGTCAGGATGGAAAACTATGTAATTATGTAATCACAATGGTCAACATATTAACTAAATAACATCGTGCTATTATGTCTATAAGAAGGAAATATTAATGTATATATATCAATATAAATCTATTTAGTGATATGAGTTCTATGCTCTTGCCACATGATATATATGAAAATTTTCCTATGTATATGAATGATGATTAACTAGCTGATCAAAAATTTCCTTGTTGCATTCCTAATAGTTTGCAATGAATCTTCCCTTAAACAAATTCATGGTATGGGAATTGATTATTGAACTGACTAAAATTGACACCTTCTTATTTTAAGCAGAAAACTTGAAGATACCCACTATGAGGAGGACGTTTAGGAGGGAAGGAAGCCCGAGTTTAGCTGAGATCTTACATGCTAGTAGAAATGTAATCCCTCCACTAGCAAGGTTGCCAGAGGAAATTTATGCTGAATTGAATGCACTTTGGACCAAAATAGCTTCTCAAGAGCAGTAGATAGAGGAATTATCAAGGTAAAGGGAACAAGGGACAAACCATAACACCGGTTTGGGTACTGAAGAATAGGAAATGGAGGAAGAACCCTCAGATTCCAACCATGGGAGTAACTCTTGCATACCAATTCGTGGCCCACCATATACAGATCAACATGGATATGAAAGAAAGGACCCCTTAATCCAGGAGTTGAAGAAAATGTAGCGACCAAAGTATGGTGGGATAGGTGTTGGAGATGTTGCCTAGGCTTTGCTGATTGGTATGAACAAGCATTTTTGGTTGATTGATATGGATACCAATACTAAGGCTAGATTAGCGATATATCACTTGCAAGGAGAAGCTTCTCTTTGGTGGGACCATCTATTAGCCATAAAAGGGTATGATTTAAAGGATTTAACATGGGAAAAATATTAGAGGTAGTTTCACAAGGAGTATTTATCTTCCCGGCATTGTGATCAGAAAATGATAGAGTTTCATTCATTGCATCACAAAACCATGACAATGAGCGAGTATAAAGCCAAAATTATGAGCCTGCTATAATATGTGCATTACCTCAAGGAGGTGGAAGATAGAGTGAACAAGTTCATCCTTGGTTCGAACAAAAGCTTGATGTACACCACTAAGTTCGCTCGACCTAAGAATTTGGGCTAGGCTGTGGAAGTAGCTACTATCGCTGAAGAAAAGCAGAAGAGTAAGAAGGAAAGGAGGAAAAAGTCCTCCACCTCCACCCATACTGATAACAATGAATATAAGAAGGGAATACAAGCGGAGGGTATGTGCAGGATCATGGTATGCCAAAAAGTGGCAATATTTGTAGGGTATGTGG
>VDFB02361161.1:0-30235 GCA_007258455.2 Sequoia sempervirens
GAAACAAGAACTTCATAGAAAAATCTTTCGAGCACTTGAATTCCCTTCGCCATTGAACAATTCCGTAAGTCCCCTTGAAATACCAGCAAATCACATCGAGCCAACTAAGCCTATTCGCACTGAAAGAACCTTGGAGTTGAACGCACGAACTCTCGCAATTTTAGCGTGCTGGATACTTTGATCAAGAGAGAATAGGGTAGCCGTTGGCGACTTTATTCTGCGTTGGTGTGGTCACGAAAAACACATCAACAATAGGCAACATGGATTTGCTCTGACAATTCCGTAAGTCCCCTTGAAATACCAGCAAATCACATCGAGCCAACTAAGCCTATTCGCACTGAAAGAACCTTGGAGTTGAACGCACGAACTCTCGCAATTTTAGCGTGCTGGATACTTTGATCAAGAGAGAATAGGGTAGCCGTTGGCGACTTTATTCTGCGTTGGTGTGGTCACGAAAAACACATCAACAATAGGCAACATGGATTTGCTCTGAGAATAAAGCGATGAATCAGATCGATATCCAGGAGGTGTCGTCGATAAACAGAAGGGTGGAAACCGCAGGGACAACTGGGATCGCTACTGGCAAAGGGGGATCGGCATTGATGATAATGCTTTATAGCATTCAAGGCGACCCTTCAGGGAGGTTCGAATATGGACACGGAGGCCAGAAGTAAATGTAAAGTATTACAGAAAGATCTGAAGGCTCCTCCTAAGGGCGATCTTTCACACCGATAGTGGATAGCGAGGATACACATTGAATGCAGATGTAACTTGATTAAAAAGATCTAGGGGCAGATCTTTCTGAAGACGGATATTTTTGTAAGCCCTAGGGGCCGACATCTTTTTGTATATATGGCATTTTTTCCTTTTTGTAAGGAGAGTTCTTCTTATGCTTTTCGAAAGTCTGTGACTTTTTGCCGTCCTTTCTCAGATTAGCAAAATTCTGTAACTCATTTTGGAGCATGTTATATAAAACTTACCTTGGTTACCATTGATGGTTCATTTTTGCCTTCTGGTTCTTGTGAAGTATTGTGCATTTTTAAGTGATTCATCGAGCTACTTAGTGAAATCTTTCTTTTCCTTATAGCTTTTGTTTCATGTTAGCATGCCTTTCTTTGCAAAAGTAGTACTATGTAAGTTACAAACTGTGTTTATTCAATTGCACATGAGCTTTTAATTTGTGAAAATCTGCTTTTCCTTTTTGAAAGTGTGTGCATGTCAAACCTGTTTGTATGCATAATCTACAGAAGCTTGTTGTGCAGTCCCATGTCCATCACCAGTATTCAAGTGTAACTTGAGTGTCTCATTGTTCTTGTCATTTTGGTGTATCACCATAGGATTTAATTTTCATTTTTATGCATTCTCCTTCTCCCTTTTCCTTACAGAATCAACAGTTAGGTGATACCGATACCAAAGGAAGCCGGCCTTCTCCGGAGGTTGACCTCTGTCTACAAATGACCCACAGCTTTGGAGGTCTTCCCATGTTACACTGAGGTGTTGAGCATCAGGTTCAATAAGGGTGCAATTTCAGGTGATAACAGGAAATACAATGGTATCCATTCACAACTTACCGGTCCAGGGCCAACTTTGACCCTCATAACCACATTCAGACCGTGGATGGAAAAAGGTATAAACATAAAGTAGACTTGGAGGATTTCTGGGCAAATGCTTTAGACGAGTATGAAATTAGGAAAAGGTTATGGTCTAGATTGCCGGTGAATTTGATAAGAGCGACCGAACTTTGCTGAGTGCTTGATCAGTTGGAAGATGATGGAGAGTATGTCCAACCGTGCTTCAATGAGAGCTGGCCTCTTCCTGCAGTAAAGTGGTCAGAGCCTGAGCTTGCAAATTTAGCCACATTAATGAGGCCGGTGATCAAGTATACTCAGTGGCGGGTTAACCAACAAGTCTAGGAGTTAAGACGAAAAAGAATTACGCTCACTTATGACTTGCTAAGTGAGGTAGAATCATACTCCTCGAATGCAGGAGCATCCCACAGTGCCGAGTTGATTGAAATTACTAACTCCAAAAAGAGGAAAGAAGCAACTACAAACGCAAAACCTGTTCAAAAGAGACAAAGGGTGGAGCCATCTCATTCCGCTGCATCCAGAAATGTTGACGAGATAGTAGCCACTGCGGACGAGTCATTGGCCGATATGATGATTCCTTCTCCAATTCATGAGGGTAATATTGAGCCAATCCAACTAGATGATGACGAGCCCCCATCTCCTACAGGCACCTAAATACTTGATTCGGAGAACGAAATGGATATCCAAAATGATGAATTCCAAGAGGATATGATTTCCGCTCTTAAAGGAATTTTGGATACTCCAGGTGGAGAAAATGTTCAGGAAGAGGACGACATTGAACAACCCACAATTCCTGACTGGTTGAAGGAAAGAGTGAAGATATAGGGGCCAGTTGAGACTTAGGAGGAAGATGACACTACAAACTTCTTGGCTAGGTTAGAACAAGTTGCTGTAAAGAAGCTAGCCAAGAAATTCTCCACGATCCAGAGGGACAAAGCCGACAGCCGTTCCATACAAATTTCTGTGCCAACAGTTGATAAGACATAGGATGATATCGCTCCCCATGAGTACACCATTACCACTATTGACTTGGGCCCAATGACAAAAGGCCAGGAAGTTGAAGAGTTGGATAACTCAGTCCCTACTATGAAGGCAAGACTGGAGAAGGAAGTGGCGAAGAAGAAAGAATACAAGGAGGTCGAGCCCCTGAAGGAGTACATTCAGCACCTGACCAAACCACTCAATCAGGGTGATGAAGCAACTCCTCCTCTTCTAAACTCCTCACAGGAAATGGCCAAGGACATTGAAGAAGATATGGTCATGGCTAAGGAAGCTAAGGAATGGATGACGAGTAAAAGCACAAAAGCAGCTGCATTTATGGAGAGATTGACACTAGCCTATGGACAGACTTCCTCGTTGCTTTCCAAACTTGCTATCATGACAAAAGTTTGGGACAACCTCCCGGACATTCAGGAGAGGATCATTCCATGCCTCAAAGTACTGAAGGGAGTTCCAGAACAAGAGTTGATCGATGGGAAGATAATTGTAGTAGGCGCTGCCTATGACTTCCACAATTGGTATTGGACGTTGACAACATGGAGCGAGGTCTTGGAAAGAGCAAAGGCTGATGGACTCAGAGTTGAAGAACAAATCTGAGAAATTCAGAACAAGATTTACCTCATAGCTGCAGATATGTTTGAGAAAGAGATCGTTCGAGAGAATGACATGCAGCTAGAAAATCTAAGGCACAAAGTTCAGGAAATCTTCTTCTCCATTACAGGATAAATTCTGAGACAAAACTTCACTAGAGTGGCGAATCTTTTATCCATCCAGGATGACTTCATGAAACAAGAATTGGAATGGGAGAGTGCCTTTGTTGGATATGTTGAGGACTTGGACAGGCTGAAATTTAGGATAAACATGCTGCCACAGGTCACGATGGAAGAGGTCATCCCGATCGTGTCCAGATTCATCGAACACACTGCTATCCTAGAGGATAGGGATGCACTTCCTTGAAAATAGCTCCAGGCGCCACTTCACTCATTGATTACTGATGTTATTTTGGGAAACCCTAATTAGGGTTGATGTGTATTGATCTTGGCCGTTAATTTGTTTCAATCTTGGCCTTTTATTTATTCTCAGAAACTCTATATAAACTCTTGATCTTTCATTTTCATTATGTGAAGAAAGTGTATGAGATTGTTGCGTGTTGCTACTTCCGATAATAAAAGCTCTTATGCATGATTTGCTTTGAATCCCTTTTATTGTCAAATGGTTTGCAAGGTTGCTTCTTGTTGGCGTAACAACTAGCACCTCTGGAGTAAGAGTTGGTACGGACAGCTATGCAAACTACGCAATGAGTGCTCTTCAAATTAGGAGGGGAAGCTCCCTCTTTGTGCTTGACAAAAGTGCTTTGAAAGGAAAGTAAACTAAACTATATCCTGTCTTTTTTGTTTCAGTTGTAGAGATACAAGGCTTTCTCGAAAACTATATACGTTGCAGCTGAGTATTTTCTGGTTTTGCAGACTACTAACTACAACTATGCTAATTACTTAAAATCTATCCAATTTCCTCAAGAAAACAGAGCATGAGAAAATGGAGCAGGGATGACTATCTGACGATAAACAAGTATAGATTCTCAACTTGAAGGCAAGGTTGCACATCTATCAGCTCAATCTAAACAAGTTTATTATTCACAAAACACCATATGATAAACAAGAACAGATTCTCAACTTGAAGGCAAGGTGGCACATCTATCAGCTCAATTTGGACAAGTTTATTGAACACAAAACAGATTTGATCTAACTAAGGAAAGAATTCACCATTGTAATTGCATGAAACCCTATGTGGCATAACAATTCATCACAACAGTAAATACGCATGAACAGATACAAAATGAGCAATATTGAGGGCAAGGTAGGCACAACATATATTCCTCTCTCGTGCAAAAGTTAATTACAAATGAGCAAAAGCTCTTATTTATAGACATAAAGGTGTAGGGAACTTTGTTGGCTGGTTTTGCGACTACACACACAAATAATGTTGTACGGCTACCTATCTCTCTTGGAAAAAGTTTCGCATGCTAAGATTAGATAGATCATACATTTAACTCAAAGGTTCCTTCATGCAATAGAATACCCTCGGTTGGCTCGATGTGTTTTGCTAGTATTTCAAGGGACTTACACAATTGTTGGCTAACAAATGATGGATTAAAGGGATTTGTGTAATTCAAATGATTTGGCAAGTGAGCACAAGTTTCCTAATTCTAACAGGAATGACTGAATTTAAAAGAGTGTAGGGCCTAAGAAGTTTACGTTCTATCTAAGGACGGGACGTGGGATCAATCTTGACAGACTTCGACCAGACTCTGCTCCGCCTCACGTTGGACAACTTACACAAAGTCGGTGCAATCTTCAAGGGAGTGACAAGAGGTTTTCAAATTATAATTCAACATGCAAGTAACATCAGAACGACGCATACAAACACATGAACCATAATCGAAGTTAAGTTTGTAATATTTTCCAGTTGACCACACAAGGCAAACTTGCCGTCAACAAGCTGCTAGTGGTATGGATTAAAAGAAGTTGCCTTGATTAACTCCACAAGTCCACAACTAACATCTACTAGTATGAAAATAAAAAACTACTCTACTTTAAGTTACTTGAAGTTGAAGAGATGAAGAAATCTTGCTAGCTACTTATAACAAAGATGAATTCACCATTCAATGAAAGATCTTTTATTACAATAGTTTTTCACAACAATCTCTTACAAAGTTTTCAAAGGAAAACTTTCCTTCTTCTTCAAACTACGCTATGCTAAGATATTACAACTAAAGTGTCTCTACTCTATTCTCTACTCTGATCTCTAAGCTCTGCTTCTACTAAAATACAAATGAGAGGGACTCCCCCTTTTATAGTTGGCCAAGTCCAACGGACGGCTCAGATTACAATTGGCTGGATGGCCCAGATTGTGCCACCTCAGCCCTAAACAAGATTCGCCCTAAAAACCGCCACGAAGAGGAGTGGGGTAATAAATGAGCATTTAATGGCCATCACCCCTCTAGAAGATTCCATCCTTGAAACACGTTCACACTGTTCTTGATTTTCTTCCTGACGTTGTTCTTCAACATCTTGACTTCAACTGTATCCCCTTTACTTTTCCAGCTAAGGTGTTCGCAATCTTGATCTCGTTCATCTCTAGCTCAAGAAAATTATTTTCACGAAGAACTTGGGCAAATTCACCTAGGCAGTTCCTTTCAAATTCATCGTCTAGAGTATTTTACCTTGAAAACACATTTTCTTCACTTTGCCTTAGAAAATTTTAAAATTTCCCTTAGGAAAACTCATTAATCCAGTGCCCATCAAAGTCTTCATCCTGAAGGCTGCAGCGAAGCATGGAAGACTTTAAAACAACCCCTCATCGATAATCTTCAATACCCAGAAGAAAATTTCTCTCAGAACGCATCAAATTCATGGGTATGCAACGAACGGGTTCATTTAATTCTTTGAATTTTGAACCTTGGAAAAATAACTTTTAACAAACTTAATCCCGTCTTTCACATCTGTGAGTATTTCTTGTTGCTCAGACTCGAAGAAATTTTTTATCAATCCTGTTATGCCAACATCTTCTAACTTCATCACTAGCAATTCATTTGGGCTTCAGGAAAATTCAACCACCTTCAAGGTCTAGGCATATTTTCTAAGGAAGAAAATACTTTGTCTTAGAAAAATTTTGAACCACTTTGAAAATTTTGCCTTGGGAAAATTTCAACTTCATTCACCTTCTTGTGGTGAGAAATTTTTTTATCAATTCACTTGGAAAATTTTAATGCCTTGATCACACTTGTATGTCATGGAGAATATTTTTAAAACCAACGCCTAGTATATTCATCTCCATGACCTTAGGCGTATTTTATGTTTGAAGAGGACACTTTAAATTTCAACGCTAAGCATATTATCTCCACCACTTAGCAATATCAATTTTCAAGTCTAGGCGCACTTCTCACTTGAAGGGGAAAATTTAACTTTACCACGCCTAGCATGCTTCACTTTCCCACGCCTTAGCAATTATCATCTTGTACTTGGCGCATATCCCACTTGAAGGTGAATAACAACTTCACCACGCCTTGGTTTCTCTTCTTGCATGGGCGCATTCAAAGGAGAGAGAAGAAAGTCAATCCTTTTGTCCTCTTCTTAGCATGGCTGGGCGCATTTTACTCCTCATGAAGGATGAAAATTTTGACTTTGAATTTTTCAAACTTGCTTTGAGTCATGGGCGCATTTTAGCATATGAGAAGGATGACTCTTCAACTTCTTTATTTTTGTCTTGACATGGCCCCATTTGGGCGCATTTTGCTATAGGAGGAGGATAAACTTCATACTTAGAAAATTTTTGAACTTTCACCAGCTTTTCCTTGAGGGCGCATTTTAGCATGTGTGGAGGATTAACATCTTTGACTCCTTTGACTTCCTCTTAATATGGGCGCATTTGATGCCTCTAGGAGGATGAATTTCATACTAAGAATTTTTTTGAATGCTACTAGCTTGCATGTGGGCGCATTTTGGCATAGTTGAAGGATGAAACATGTTAGAAACTTTTCAAACACCTTGAATACTTGCTGGGCGCATTTGGAGGTGGCAGGAAGATTTAACAATGCCTTAGAATATTTTTCACCAACTTATTTCTCCTTGGGTGCATTTGGCATGGGGAGGTGGATGAAATTTTAGCTTAGAATATTTTCTTCACATTCCCCAGGCAAGTTGGGCGCATATGGAGGCATGAGCAGGATATCTTCATCACTTAGAAAATTTTTATCACCTGCCAACTGGATGAGGGCACATTTGAAGTAGGCTACAGGATGAAACTCAGACTTAGACATTTTTTTACCTTCCTCTGTCAGCTTCCCATGCCTTCCTATAAATAGTAAGTCTCTCAATTTTCACACTTCAGAAGCTCAGGTCGATTTGAAATTTTGAACACTGGATCCTCATGACTCCATCAACCCGTTCACACTGCTACTCTAAGCTGACTTGCTAAAAATAGCATATTTCTGGAGGTGATTTACTATAAATAGTAATTGCCTGCTTCTGATAGCTTCACTGCTCCAACTGACTTGAAATTTGAATGATGCGCTCCTCACCACGTGACCTTATTGCTGACATCAACGCATGCAACTGATTTGCTATTTTTAGCCTGTTTCCAAACTGACTTACTATAAATAGTAAGTGCTCCGTTTGATCTCAAATTTTACCAGCAGATAGCTTGAAGGATACTGATCGCGGTGGTTTACACCAGTTTTCGAAAATTATGCCTTTTTACCCCTCTTTTCAGGCCCCGAAGCTGGAAACCCTAATTTGTTCTACATGCATATCAAATGATCTTCGTTTGTTCTCGTTTCCGTTGCATTGCGATCAGCTCGTGATTCTGAAGTGCTGGGAGGCGACTACCGGGACGCACTTGCTAAAAATAGTAAGTTCCTTACTGAGTGATTATCTTCATTTGCATGTCACATCACCGCGAAGCTCCCGAAAAACCCACAAGGAATATGCAGACATGCAAAGAAAACGCTGCCACACAGACCCTAAAAATAGCCTCGGAAGACAATTCTAAAAGTCGTTATCTCGTTTTGCATGTAACACCATCGTGAAGGTCTCAGAAAACCCAGACGGAATCTCCAAACATGCGTTGAAAAACTCCGCATATAGGCCCTGAAATTGGCTCCGGAAGCTGAACTGCTAAAAATATAAAGTTACCCGTTTCAGTTCAAATTTTGCACACGAGCAGCCTGATGTGCTCTGAATGCAGTGTGACTGTCAGAATCTCAAAAATGCTGACATAATGCCTATAATTGCACACTTACTAAAAATAGTAAGTACCCGGAATCTGATGAAAATTTGCTGAGAGCCTGCTGGAAGCATACTGATAACAATGTTAAGCTCTATTTTCAATTTATTCACCTCGTTTGACCCTAGGTTGACTAGGAAAGCACAAACCCTAATTTTCAGACTTGGCCAACATTCACGTTTAAGCTCAAAGGCGGAGAAATCCCGGAAAGACAGACATCAGAAAAGAGACAGAGACAGAGACAGAGAAAAACCAAAGCCAAAAGACTAGAATGGAGCAAAAATTAGGGGTCCCCATCTTGAATGGGGCGATGTGTGAAAAGGTCACAACAGAACCCTAAAATCACCTTGAGTCAACTATAGTCTTGCAATGCATGCAAGATTTATTGCTAAACCCTAATAAAGCAAACTATACAGTTAACTGGAAAACTACCATCAGTTAACTGGTACATCTAACCTAAATGGACAATGTGCAAGCATGCATGTCCTTATTTAAAGCAAAGTTAACTAGACACTACCTTCAATTAACTGGAAACCCTAACCCTAACTCCTGTGAAGATAATCCCAAGGAAGAGATAAGCATGTATGAGGTCAGCAAGTGAACTCAAGACTGAAAGTCGAGTTAACTGCTGCTCTTGATTCTATCCTCAAAATTAACTGCAGGTCCCAACTGGTAGATCACTCAAAGTCATCTCGGTTCAACACCTCGTCCAGGAACTCATCAATTACTATGTCTTCTGGCACTTTGATGCTGTCCAAAGCAATCATCTGTTTCTTCAGTTCTCTATCACTTTCCTTGACTGTATGCATGCATTCTCTGACATCTTCAGTCGCCTTTCTGAAACTAGCTGAAATAATTGAAATATTCTCCAACTTAGCTGCCATAGGATCTCCCTCAAGGCTATCACGAATCAGCTTTTCGAACTCAGCTTGTACTTCATTTAGTGCAATATATGTGCCATCTTCAAGAAGGTAATGACACGGAATCTGAACAACAAAACCACTAACAAGTGGAAGAGCTCCAACAACATTATCTTTCAGTGAAAACAACTTGGTAGAGATCTTTTCACATATCTCCATTTTGAAAAGGTGCTGCTCCGTCCAAGTAAAAACTTTCTCTTGATCTTCATCAATCTCCAAGGCATCATATGCAACAGACAACTGAGACACAAGAACTCGATCCTTGGCTAAACTCTCTGCAACTGAAATCTCGAGCAACTGAATACCTTGACGAAGTTTATGTGCGTCACTCCTTAACTGATACAAATCCACAAGAAGACGTTGACTTGTAACGACTAAGCTTTCAATCCAGTTATCCAAAAGTCTGCCATGACTGATTAACTGATCCAGCTTTCGTTGTTCTGCAAGTGTATTCTGAGGAAGAACAGGCGCTCTACTTGAATTTTCGTGAACAAGATCAGAGATATACTGACGAAGTTGACTGTTCTTAGCCTTAAGCAATGCCTTATCCTCTCCATCCTTCGTGATGCGTTCTTCAAGATTATTGGTGACAATCTTAAGAAGGCTCACGTCTGTCTCTCGAGTGGTCCTGCCAAGATTTGCCTTAGTGAAAGTAAAGTCACCAACTTCAACCTCATCTAGGCTCTTACCCTCTGGAGGAATAGCAACTTCTATAACAATCTCTGATTCCAGAGTCTTTTCAATATGCACCTGTTTCTTAATCTTCTTGTTCGACCTTCTCTGATAAGGCTCACCGAACTCAGATAAATCAAGGTTATATGAAGGTTCTCGCCTCTGTCTCCCCAAAGACCTCTCGAGCCAACAAGATTGAACAATATTATCAATTCGAGGAGAGACTGTCCCTGATGTATCAACCTGTGGTGGTTCAGTTGTCTCCGATCCTACTCGAATTGGTATCTCAGGCTCTGAATCTATGTCAATAGGTTGCACATGTGGTGAACTAGGAGGTGAAACATGAGGCTCAGCCTGAATGACTGTCTCTACTGGAATCTCAGGTACATTCTCAACTTGCTTCTGCTTCCTTTTACCAGTAGTTCTCTTTCCCGTGTTTCCACTGAGTCTAACTCCTTCAGGAGGTATCACAATAGCCTTGACCCGAGGCCTTGACCTCGAAGTAGAAGGCAATGAAGAAAAATTCTTTGCGCTCTGTCACAGGAACTGACTTTTGCCTCCGTTTACTCTCCAAGAATTGCTTGCTGGTCTTGATAACCGATCTAGATACCTCCTCAATAGAAGTATTCTCTTTAGCATACCAATCTGGTGAGCGAAGTGGCTGCCGAGCAATTTGATCTTTGACATATGAATTGAGAAGAACTTCTCCATCATCATCTGATAAACCATCAACATCCTCTAATAAGTAATCAGAGAGCTGAGCGATAGTGAGCCTACAATAGTGACGACGACGAACCTCAAATTCATCTTCACAATTAGCCCATAAATCTTCAAGTGTTGGCTTATGTGCAATCCCTTGCTCTAACCTGGCTGCATAATGACCCAAAGGATCATAGGAACGCCTCTCAGTATGAGTTTTGAGTTTGAATCTTTCCATCTCGGTTGACATATGCTTGGCATCTGTTGCAATCTTGCATGTGAAAATTCCCAATTCAAATGGAAAAGTAGTCGCAGTCTTATGACGACTGCGAAGAAAGAAATGAACATGTTGCATCTGTCTAAGAAACTCCATGAAGATGATCTTGTCTGAAGCATATCTTGGCAACATCAGAGGCTCTCCAACATATCCATAAACCCGGATGTATGTGAAAGTAGGGAATTGGATAAACCAATCCGCCCAAGTCTCCATCGCTGATTTTGCCTCGGCAGAAATACGAATGTGCATTTCATTGTCAAGATCTCTGACTATCCTCATAGAAAAGTGATCATTCACTGCTCGGAAATCTTGTTCAGATTTAGAAAACTCCAACTGAGAATAGTACTCATGAACACGTTGAACACCAAGAGTGCCATTAGTTTTTAAATGCCTGTAGCTGCCTTGAAATGCAACTAAGTAGACCAAGTAGGACACCATATAAAACTCGTGAAACCTGAGAAAATCAGTAATCTACTGATGTAGACAATCACTAATCAACATAGCCCAGTCAAAATGTTCTGTGCCATCAAGAATTCTGGAAATAAGGTAAAACATCCATGATCCGAAAGTGCTAGCATCCTCTTGACCTATAACTCGATTGAGCAAAGTTATCAAAACAACCTCATCCTTGAATTCACCATGACCAACCTTTTGAGGCATGTTAGTCTTTTGAACTTTCAGCCATCTCTAAGCCACCTTTCTCTGTGAACGTTCTTGATCTCCATCCCATATCTTCTCACAGGCCTCAATAACCACAGTGAAATTATCTGAACGAGGAGGAATAGAAAAACATTTCTCTATATCCTTCGGTTTGAGACTGCAGATAACCCTCCCATCAGCTGATCTAATTTGTTGTGAAGATGAGTCATAATGCTTGATGCAAGCAAGAACGAACTCAAGATCAAAAGTGGTAAGAGGAATAGATGCCGCTGCCAGCAATCTGCAACGCTCAAGATTTCTCAATGAATTGCTGCTAACACCCTCCAGACTGCTCAGATTAACCACTGGATAAACATGATTTAAGTCTGTATCTAAAGTTCTGACAAAATTATGTATAAGAACTGATTTGGTCTTATAATCAATGAGATTGAACTGCATTTTGAAAATGAAGACTTTTGACTGTAAAGTCGAATATAGTTGAACAACTTTCTGGAAAAACTGAAAATCTCTGGACAAGGCTAAAAATAGCCTATGGTGGGAAAAAATTTCGAAATTTTTCTGAAACGTGGGTTTTGTGTAGAATCAAATTTTAAGACAACCCAGATAGTTTGATTCTCGAAAAAATGTGTTTTAGACCCACATGCAAAGAGATTCTTAGAAAAAAAACACAGAGCTTTAGAATGAAGACTACGGGGCAATTTTCTCGAAAAAATTTAAGACATGGGTTTTGCTGCAAATACTAAAGTATGCGAACCCTGATGATCAAACTCTGAAAATATGCTGAATTTCTTTGACATGCGAAGAAAGTACGTAAGATGAGAAATAGAAGAAATAAGACAAAAGAAAGAATGTTTTATTTGCTCTGCTTCTGTAGAATTCGCCTATCTCTGTTTTTAAATTTGATGAAACCTGCATACAAACTGAAAACAAAGTCTGGAATCTTCTTCCTTTGAACAAACTGAATCCGTTGCTATGAAGAACGCTGAATTCTGACACCTATAGCACTTTTAAATTGCTGCTCGCTCAAGAAGAATGTATATTTCTAAGCTTGTGATGAGGAAATAATGGACGCCTAAACTTGAATAAATAGAGTTTCATCACCAAAATTCGTAAGAAATGCATGCAACCTTGAAAATTGCGCTTGGCTTATGATTGGACCTCAATTTAGTTAACTAAAGACTAAAATGAGCTAAATAAAGCACCATGCTAAAGTCGCCTTATTAAGACTTCAGTTGTCAAATCTATTTAAAGCATCATGCGAATTAAGCTTCAATTGACAATTGATATTGAATTCACCATACTTCACATGCTTTAAATTCATGCTTTAAGAACTAAAGCGTCCCTTTTAGAAACTAAAGTTGACAATCCAAAGTGAAGCGCCAACTTCACAAAATCTTCACAAAACTTCAACTAATGCGCCATGCATTCAAACTCAAGTTGATGATTTTCAAACATGTACTTCAGTTAAGTGAACATGCAAACAAGTTAACTCAACATGCAAAGTCAGTTAACTGGACATGCAAACTAGTTAACTCGACATGTGAACTGAAAGAACACTCAACATGCCAAAATGTGAACTAGAGATGACAACCCATAAATTGTTCAGTCTAACTGAAGTCAGAACTCAAGTTAGGGCGCACCAGTCAACTTCTTTCGAAAAATCAACTTTGACCTCTCTAGGCGTTTTCCAGACTAGCCAATTTTGATGAAAATTTGGATTTGAACCTCCTTCGGGACCTCTGTTCATCCCCTGACACTGGCTAATTGACTTCACCGATTGGCTGGCTGATAGGTGCATCGCAGAGCAGGACAAAAACTGATCAAAAGGTACCTTGAGTCTGAATATCATAAAACTAAGATCTGAAGGGTTAAAAATCCAAGCGCCTTTTTCAAAAGCTGCTCTTTTTTTTTTCCAGACTTAATCAAATTTTCTCGTCTCCATCTCGTATGAAAGGAAAAAACAAATCCTTCATAACTTCTGATTGACCAACTTTCAGGACTAGATCACAGGTTCACTGCGGAGTTGACCTCATTCCACATGACAGCTGCAAAGGCACATTTCTCCAGAAAACATCTGAGGGGTGAAAATCAAGGGCGCCTTTTTGAAAAGTTGCTATTTTTCCTCTAGACTTGGCCATTTCTGGAACTGACCAAAATAATACTAAAACTCTGACTGCAAGCTGCTGAATCATCTTCTGATCTGACGGAGACAAGCAACGGAAAGTTGAACGTAACACGAAGAAGCTGAATATCTGAGAACATCAAAAATAAGGCATTAAAGGCTTCAAAAGCTCAGGCGCTTTTCTGAAAATGTGCTCTTTTGCTTATTCCTTGATATTTTGACCAAGATTTGACCCCATGTTTGACCTCCGGCTCAAGCACTTCGGCAACTCAAATTCACCCATTGACGGATGCGTCGCAAAGCCTGAACAAATGTGAGACAAACATCTTGGGTGGCATTTAGTCAAAAACCTTCATTTGACACCTCAAAAAGATGGGCGCCTTTCTCAAAAGCTGCTCTTTTTCCCAGTGTTAGCCAATTTTGACTTTCCTCTCGTTTTGCGCTATATCTTCCGTAACTTGCACGAAATAGGTCCGTTTGACAGGATTGATAGCCCATTGCGAAGCTGACGTGATGCCAAACAAATGCTTGTTGAAGGTGACAAATCCTAAAAACAAGATCTGCGCCCCTAAAAGATAGGGCGCCTTTTTGAAAATGTGCTCCCCTCTTCAAAGATCGAAAATTTTGATGATTTTCCTTCAGATTTACACTTTTCTTGAATTTCCTCAGTAAAAGACTGACATGAAACTAACACAAACTCCATATTTAAAAAGCCCAAAAATGACCTTCTGACATCACTTTAACAAGATTAAGACTCAATTAAGCAAAATGCCTTAGTGAAGCAAAAAATTTTGGTTTGGGTATAACACTTCTTCAACATTAGTTTAGAATTAAGATAGAATTTGATTTGAATATTTGTTAAATGAATGAAAAATCTGATAGTATTGATTGGTGAAACTTAGCTCATACTTTCTTTGAATAGATGATTTTTATTCAATGCGTAAAGTTAGCTTGAGCTCATGATTGTGGATGCTTAACTTCGGTCTGGATAAGTATTGTTCAAGACATGAAAATTATAATCACACCCCTTGAAGATTGCACCCACTTTGTGTAGTTGTCCTAGGGAGGCGAAGCAAAGTGTGGTTTCCAGTTTCACCTAATCTTTACCATCTCTTGAATTCTTAGGAGTAGATTAGAACTTCTAAACCCTTGTCCTTTTGCACTTTTTTTGAAATCCTAAACTAAAAATCCCAAAAGAAAGAGTACTTAATGTTAAATCCGTCTAAGTCCTAAACTTGTGAAGAATCCTTTAACGTAAGTCCCTTTGTGTATTACCAACATATCATAACGCCCATTAAGCTTATCCACATGTCAAGACCTGACAAAAGAAACCTTGGAGTCGCCATATGATCTCGCAATCTTAGCTTACGCGGTGATTTTGTTCAAGAGAGGATAGAGTGTCTTTGGACATTTTATTCTGTGTGTTCGGTGGATGATAAAACGTACACCAACAAAGCGATCATTGGAAAAGGAACATTACAAAAAAATTGGGTATGGCTAAAACAAGACAAGTACTCATGATTTGCTTGAACGGATCAAATGATTGTTCCACTATTGTAGACCATACAAATGCGCCCTTTTTGGTGAGATTAATAAGTGGGGCAGTCAACTGTGAAAATCCCTTCACAAATCTTCGATAGAAGCCGTAAAGCCCAAAAAAACCCTTCAATTGAGTGAGACTTTTTGGTGGGGCCCAATCCAAAATAGCCTTAATCTTCTTTTGGTTAGCACTAACCCCTTTAGAGCTGATCACATGACCAAGATACATGAGTTCTGTCATGGAAAGCTTGCACTTGGATTCCTTTGCAAACAATGATTCTACCTTAAGAATACCCAAAACCTCATCCAAAGTGCTGCATATGTTCCTCCCAAGTCTTATTGAAGACTTGGTTCATAAAGGATTGGAAGGTTGTTGTAGTATTTGTTAAGCCAAAAGACATAACCAAGAACTCATAATGCCCAAAATGGCATATGAATGCAATCTTCTCTGTCTTCCTCTCAAATTTTTATCTGATGATATCCAAGTCTTAAGTCTATTTTTGAAAAATAGACAACTCCATGTAGCTCATCAATCCTTAGTATAGGGTACCGAATCTTGATGGTATTCTTGTTAAGAGCTCTGTAATCTATGCACATGCGCATAATCCCGCCATTTTTACTAACACCATAGAAGATGCAAATGGGATTTTGCTTGGATAGATATGCCCCATCTGTAGAAGTTCCTTGATAGCCTTTTCAATTTCATCTTTGTGCCTCTTATGGTGTCTATGGGGAGTGGTGATGATAGTCTTGGATCCTTCTTCCAATTCTATTAGATGCTCAATCCCTCTTTCAGGAGGCCCTCCCGACGATACGCCACTAGAAACCTTGCTATGCTTGGTCAACAATGCTTGCACATCTAGATGGTATCTTCTTTTTTTCTTCTAGAGAAATAGTAGGCATGGTGATACATTGGGCTGCCACTCAACTTGATCATGGCAAAACAATCTCTCCATCCTCTTGCATATGACAACACGAGGTCCTCCATTAGACATTCCTCTCAACACAATCTTCTTCCCATCATTTTGGAATTTCATCTCCATTGTTTGCAAATTTAGAGTGATCTCCCCTAAAGAACGGAGCCATTCGATGCCAACAACAACATTTGTATCTCCAATACTCACCGCATAGAAATCATCCTTAACTTCATAGTTGCCCAATTGTAGATTCATTTGTGGAATTGTCCTTGTGCATGTAAGAGTGAACCTATTAGCAACCATAACTTTGAAACCTTCAAATTCTTCTGGCTTAAGGCCTCTTCGTGCTACAACTCCTTCATCAATGAAGTTGTGTTTAGCACCTATGATGAGCACATGGTGATACTGAGGGGAACGGGACGAGGGGAGTGAATTAGTATCTAACAATCTTTTACTTTTCAAAACTTAACAAATCACAATGAAAACATTTGAGTAAGATCTAGCAATCAAGAACACAATGAGAACATCAATTTATGTGGAAACCCTTGTAGGAAAAAAACCACGGCAAAATATTGCTTATATATTAAAGATTAATCTTCTTGTAGGCTCCAACCTACTAGAGACTCCAATCTCCACTTGACAGAATTATAGGCTCCAACCTATTGGAGGCTTCAACCCCCACTCAATTGAACTCCAACCCTATAAGAGGCTTCAACTTTGATTTGATAGGCTCCAACCTATTGGAGGCTCCAACCCCTACACAAACTGAGCTTCAACCTAGCAGGAGGCTCCAACACCCACACAAACTCAGCTTCAACCCAGCAAGAGGCTCCAACCTCTATTTGACAGGCTCCAACCTATTTAAGTCTTCAATGCTGATATGATAAAACTACTCCGCCAAATCTGATACAAACACAAATCTGATCCAACTACAAGTTCTCTTCCTTCTCATATCTTAACACACACCATGCAATATCCTTGATCACATTTCACACAATAAACTTTTCTCACAAAGCTGAGCACTAATTACAAGTCTGATTCAAACACAAATTTGATCCACACTCAAATATCAATCTTCCTTCCCAAAGTTGATCATAATCATGTACCAATTTCTTTCACAAACCTGATCCAATCTGTGCACCAATTCTTTTCACAAATCTGATCATAAATATGTCAATATATTATTCTCTCATAGTCACACATATTCCTTTTCAAAATAAATCAGAACTAGACTTCATTTTTTTTTCCTTTTCTCTTTTTATATCTGCTCTAATATTCACATTATATTCATTTAATTATTATTTTGACTCCCACTTTATCTTCTACTTATACCACATTATTTTCCCAAGAGAGGTGTCTCTTATGAGAAGAAGCATCTCTTTGAATAGAGACAACCTTTTAAAAGGCATGACCATTTGTTAAGAAATGATTGCTGCTTTTATACTAATTTTCAAAGCTTTTTAATGTCTATTGTTGTCTATAAACTTAATTGCTTCCTTCATAAACATAAGTGCTCCCTTTGTAAATGAATTGCTGCCATTAATCAACTCAAGTGCTGCTGCCTTTTGTTTTAATATTATGATTGCTGCCTAACATATCTTTAATTGCTTTTTGTTATATATTAATCTCTTTCTTTGGGCGATTATATATTTATGTAAGTTTTGAACCATTCAAGGAAGTCAGTCTTGTCAAAGGTGGTCGGACAAAAATGGCATAAACATTAGCATTAATAAGGAAGTCGGCTAGCATCACAAATGTAGGCACCTCATTAATGAGTCAGTCAGCATATGATGTTATTTTAGTTTCAAGTCAGCCCATAATGTCATTTTAAAATCTCTCTTCAATGGTATACTGAAATAAGAATATGTTTGGGCACTGCCTTAGATATTATTGGCTTTGTTCTTTAATCTTTAAATATCCAAGTAAACTAGATTTTGGCCAGCAATTTCAATGGTTGCTATCCATTTTCTCAATCTGCTCTTTGCATCTATTAACGTCATGTATTAAATCATTGTGACATTCATTTCATTGATATCTTCCTTCTCTCAATCTAATCTCTTCTTTGACATAAATGACAATATCTAACCAACAATTTCGTCCATACACCTTGACATCAATGACAACAATTTTGCCAATAATCTCCTCTATTCATTTTGACATCAATGACAATATTCTAACAACCTATATCAATGAGAGCAACAATTCGCTGCCCACATAACATTCCATGAACCCTGAAGGATTCATTCTTTTGAAAGCTTGAAAGCTGGGCAAGGGTGCTTCCATTTTCCCTTTCTTCTTCAGATTCTTCTGGTGCTTCTTTCTCCTCATTTTCCTCCAAATCAGCTTGCTGTTCTGAATTTTCTGATTTAGATTCACCAGCTGAATAAACTTCTATATGATGAACTTGACCTTTATCAAAGCACTTATGACTTGGGATCCATGGCTCCCTGCACGTGAAACACAATTTCTTCCTCAGCTCATTTTGAAGGTCATCATTCATTTTTGGTGGGAAAATTTTGGAATGATTTGTCTCCTTGTGAAAATGCTTCTTATTCTTTTTGTGTTGAAAGGTCCTAAGTTGAAATTTGTTCCTAGGAACAACAAACTCCATGTTCCTTTCTTTCTTGATGGCTTCTTGGAGCAATGGCAAGTCAAAATATTTCACCCATCCCCTGAGAGGCTCGGTTAGCCCTTCAATGAACAACACAAGAAGTCTTCTTTATGAAATATTTGGCACCCTCAACAAAAGCCTTTGAAATTTAGCAATGTAGGCATACACTATCCCATGCTGTCTCAACTATGCTAATTCTTTGAATTGCAATTCCGAGTCCTTCTTGTCAAATCTTTACATGAGTTTATTGGTAAACTCATCATATATGGTAATGAGATTGTGGCCTTGGGTTATCAACCCATGGTACCACCATTCCTCTTCTTCTGGCATTGGCCTTAATGACAAATAATTGTCCAATCTTTGGACCGCATGCCTGAGTAGTACTTGTTGATGTGATTTTTGTGACCAACACCAAACAGCAGAATAAAGTGTCCAACAGCTACTCCATTCTCTCTTGATCAAAGTATCTTGTACACTAAGATTGCAAGAAAGATCGTACATTCAACTCCAAGGTTCCGATAATGCAATGGAATACCCTCAGTCGGTTCGTTGTGATTTGTTGTTTCCACGAGGGGACTTACACAATTGTTCAGAATGTTTGCAATTGACAACAGGTTAATGATTGGAAGGGGATTTTCATGTGTTGCGGATGATTTAGCGATAAGGTACGAGCTTCCTATACTAACCAGAAATGTGCAGAATTTAAATGAGTGCGGGGTTTTAGAAGATTTATGTCCTAGTCTAAATGCAAGATGTGCGGAGCTTGACTTCAGCAGACTTCAATCGGATTTTGCCTTGCCTTGCGTTGGACAGCTTCAACAAAGTTGGTGCAATCTTCAAGGGAGCAGCGAAAGGTATTCAAATTACAACTCAACATGCAAATACCATCAAGGCGACGCTTACAAACACATGAATTGCAATCGAAGTTAAGTTTGAAAAGGATTCCAGTTGACCACACAAGGTAAGTTGACCACACAAGGTAAGTTTACCATCAGCAAGCTTACTAGTGGTATGGATTAAGCGAAGCTACTTCAATCAAACACCACAATCCACAACTAACTACTTGCATGAAAATGAAAATCACTCTAATTTAAGTCCTACTTGAAGTAGAAGAACGAAGAAATCTTGCTAGTTGCTCATAACAAAAGACAAAATCATCATCAATGAAACTCTTTTTATTATGATAGTTTTCACAACAATTCCTTACAAAGTTATCAAGGGAAAACTTTCCTTCTCCTTCAAACTATGCTATGCAAAGAAACTATGCTAACTCTAAATTGTCTCTCTATGCTCTATTCTCTGATCTATAATCTCTAGTCTAATAATGTACAAATGAGGGGGAGTCCCCTTTATATAGCTAGCCAATCTCAATAGACGGTCTAGATTAAATTACAATGGATGGCTCAGATTGAGCCACATCAGCCCTAGACTAGATTCTGCCCTAAAAACTGCCAGAAGGTGGAGGAGTGGTGCAATCAATAAGCACAAAATAGGCAGATTCCTCCTTTGACCACTATGGGCAATTAATGCCCACTACCCTTCTAGAAGATTCTCGTCCACGATCTTGTTCCCATTGCTCTTCTCTCTGACCATGAGAGCAACAAACCGGGCCAACACTGCATTAGCCTCCTGTTCAGAAATAGCCGGAGTAAGATTACGCTGATCTCGAGGATGGCAATTGTTTGCTCTTGCCGGATACAAGATTTTCTCCAAGCCTCGATGGATTCCTGCATGCTCTGAATAATAGCAGAGAACATAGAGATATTCTCAAAGTCCACCTGAGCAAATACTCTCATCTCAGAGAAGAATGGTTGCAATTTGCCCTTCAAGCCATCCATTGTCACCTCCTCGGGAGTTAGTCGTTTTGTGAACAATGCCTCCAGTGTGTTGAAGATGCTCTCTTGAATATTTCCCATGGCCTTCCTAATCTTGGCTGACTTTGTCCTTGCTGTGTTAAAGAAACCTCGGCCGATGAATGCTGCTGAATGCCACCTGGAAAATCATATCTGTCTCCAGCCTGAATCACCCCTTCTTCAATTAATGTTTGCACTGGCATATGCATCAGAGCAACTAGGCGTGGAATAGTCTTGTCCTGAAATATGTGAGTATCATTACATGCCTATTCAATGTCCTCCATACAGGAGAGGATGCTGGAAAGAGGAGACAAGATCCTCAATGAATCTCTCAGCCTCAGCACAAACACTGCCAATCCACTTTTCTTCCTCCTAAATTACCACCTTCATCTCCTCAAGCCCGCTAATTGATTCCCGTGGAAGCTCAACTGGAAGTTCTACTGTTGGGTTCTCCTGAGCACATGGACGTGCTAGATGTTGCACATACCCAACTAATGTCTTATTCTCCCTTTTCAGCCTCTTATATTTTTCTCCCTTTCGAAGTAGTCTATCCTTCAATGCCTGGAAGGAGTTTTCAGCTTCCTCAATCACTTGTGCTCCAATAGGGCGCCCCAATTCAACTGTAGTGATTGTGTAATTTTCAAGCATTGCTTCATCTAGATCACATTCTACCCTCAGAACCGCAACATGAAGAGTGCGAGAACCAAACTCATCTGTTTCCATCCTGGAGTATTTTCTGGCTTTTTTCCTCTTAGGTGAACCGCTTATTCTATTAAGGAGCTCTTCCATCTCTATTGCTGGGTCAATGTCATCCTCCTAATCTCTTCTTATTGCACTTGTGAGCCAATTTGGGATATCTTGTTGAGCACTACAGACGACAAGCGGCTGCTCTTCCGTTGCTTCTACTTCATGAAGTTCCTCTTCAGCAACATTCGGTTGAGGCTCATCCATTTCCATGTGCTGACTATCCTCAAGACCCCGAACTTCAGGTTCCGTAGTGTTCTCATCTTCAAAGGCTACCTCGATTGCACGGTCCAGGCGAGTGTCTGTTTCTGTTTCCTCATCTTCATCCGACTGGTTGGCACTCCTAGGAGCATTAGCGCTTTGACAATCAGGCTCCCTAGGCAAAGGCTGGTTAACTTCTTCCATTTCTTGCTCTTCATTCACTCTAACCCTTTGACCTGCAAAGATTGAAACTTCTTGTACGCTAGAAGAGTGAGCCAACAGATGTGTAGGTGATGCTTCCTCCGTACTCTAAGGCTCTGGCTAAACTGGTTCCTCTTCCTGTGGCTTCGTAGCTTGGGCGGCCTATTTTCTCTTTCTTCTTGATGTCGGTGGCCTGTGATCTCCCATGAGGTTGTACATGAGGGCAATTGATCTACTTTTAAGCCTGTGAACATGTCTATCCACCCAGCCCCTTGTGAATGTTAAGACTGACATAGACAATGTGTCTAAGTCTGTGATCTTCGGTTCTGCCCAATCAGGTGGTGGGACTAGCGTGCCTCTCATTGATTCATAATCAGGTTGTGTAACATGGACGTCCTCATCCACTTGATCTGGAACCTGGACAACCTCGCATTCCCTGATCAGTTTCAGAGGTAATCTGGAGAACATCCTCCTTCTGATCTTAGTTTCATCTTCCGCATTCACCCAAAAAATTTCTACATGAGCCTTGTGCCGATATTCTTCACCCTGTACCATTCCAATCTTTCTGTGAGGATCAAAGTCCTGTCGGCTGGTGTGGAGAGTAAGGTGATAGAATTGTAATTCCTCCTCTGCTTCCTTGGCTGCCTGCAAAGATGGGCACTCCTCAAGTGAATTTCCCATAACAATAGGGAAGTGCAATCCTCCTTTCTTCCTTTTCCTTATGATTTTGTCATAGGCCATGAGTTGCCTAGACACTTCAAGCATTACCATCCTATCTGTGGGGTACCTTGGCAATCTGTAGGCGTATGAATGGAACCTCGACAGCCTTATGTAAGTGAACTTCGGGAACTGGATAAACCAATACCCATACTCTTCAATCAACTTTTGTGCATCCTTGGATATTCTTTGATGTGTTCTCCGTTGAAGAGTCCTGGTGATGTGCATAGTGAAAGCATCGTTCACTCTCTTGAAGCTGGAGGTATCAGTCAGGTGCAGCTGCCTGCAAGCTTCATGGATTTTAAACTGACCGGAACCACATCCAATCGGCTCCCGGTATGTCAATCCCTTATACTTCGTCATCCGAGCTAGCATATAGATGACATATGAGCTTATATAAAATGTCTTCGTTCTCCTCAGGCTTCTGAATTGCTCATCTATATTGTCGCTGATCATCCTTGCCCAATCTACATACTCTTTTCCTTCCAACACCATGCTAATGTAGAAGAACATCCAAGGCTCAAAAGCGTACGCTTGTGGGCTGCCATTCACTCGGCTGAGCATCATGATTAAATCACAATACTCTTGCTTCAACTCCTCCGAGATAATCTGCTTTGGCAACTTGGCGCTAGGAGGCTTTGGCTTCCTCATCCATGATATATTAATTCTCTTTGCACACCTATCGAAAGATGAGGCGTACATTTTATCAACCCTTTCTTTAGACTTGTACAACATTTTGTCCATAGCTGGAATCCCAAATGCCTCTCCAATAGCTTCAGGTGCGAAGTTGGCCAGCAACATGCCTTCTGAAGAGACAATCGTTCGGTGGTCTGGCCTATAATGATTTGCACACTCCATTATCAACTCAGAACATCGAATTGCTGGTGGAAAACCAACAGTTGCATACAATCCACTTCTCACAATGTTGTGCGATGTCACTGATGGAGGATAACCAACTTGCCCGTATATTCTTCTTTTGAATGCCTCGAGGTTGAATGAACCAAGGTTGGTATTAGTCAAACCTTCTAGCTTTGACATGAACTTCGATTCAGTAATGAAGGACTTCTTCAGTTGCTTGATGATTGCCTGCCTAGAGGCATTCTCTTTGCCTGCTTTAGCATTTCCAGCTCTGCTTGCAGCTTTGCTTGTTTCGGCAGCATCTCCTCTTCAAACTTCAGCCATTTGCAAAATAAAATTCAAGCATTACAATTCTAACTTAGAAAATAAAATTACCACGAGATGGCTAGCACATGGAGTTAGCTTTGAAAATAAAAATCTTCAGCACTAAACTACCAACTCCAAACCTCAAAATTTCCAACTTTGAAATTCAAACTTCGAGCCTCAACAACTTTTAGCAATATCACTTTCAGCACTTAGAAAAATCTAGCTCAACTTCCTCACTTCAGAATTTTCTCCTTCTCAGCACCCACTCACTTCAACCTCAGCACTCTCACAATTCACACTTCAGCACTTAGGAAAATAATTCACTCAGCTCAGAAATTTCTCACTCACTCAACAGTCACTCTCAGCTTCAACACTCTCACAATCTCAACTCTGCAACTTGTGAAGAAAAATGAATAGCTTCAAAGTTTATATAATAGAAAGAAGGCGCCCAGTTTAGCAGTTGCCATTAATTCACTCCCCCACTACTTAGAAAATTTCCAATTCGGGAGAGAATATGCTCAGTCGTCATAGAGTTGTCATAGGAATTTACTATTATTGGAGATTCCTTCTTCATTCAAAATTTAAAATTTTCCTCCTTGACTGCAAGTCACTTTCAGTTGACTGAAGCATTTTTGAGAAATTTATTAAAATTACTCCAACATTAAAATTTCATCTTTGCCCTAGGAAGATTTTATTCCATTTGAGAAATTTTATTTATTTCATTCGTCAGCGCTTTAAAAAAAAAATAAAAAAAATCTATATTTCACCCAGAGAAATTTCATCAATCGTGAGCTCCAGCATTAAAAAAATCACAAGGCAAAATTATTTTCCCCCAGAACATTTTTCAAGAACTCCAAAAAAATTTTCCCCCTTTAGAAAAATATTTCTCAACCTGATTAATTTATGTGTCCAAACGAAGGGGGACATTTAATTTTTTTAACCTTGGGAAATAATTTTAATCAAAGTTTATTTAACTTCTCTAGCATGGGGCGTTTTTTTTTTTTTTAGAACAAATTTCTTTTATTTCCAACGCCTATGAAAATTCCATCACTCAATCACAAGCTTGGGCGTATTCATTATCTTGAGGTTCCAATTTCAACATCATAAAATATTTCCCCTAGCTTCTAGTCTCTAGGCGCATATAGAGGGTCACACTTCCATTTTTGATGACTTAGATAAATTTTCTAACTTTGATAATACCATCTTCAAGCCAGGCGCATACCATCCCTTCTACTTCCAATTTTGCTCTTGCCTTAGAGAAATTTTGAACTCATCCTTTTGAAGGGTGTATTTACATAGCCAGGCTTTCACTTCACTTGCCATAGAAATTCTTATCAACTTCTCCCCAAGGTTGGGCGCACATAGGGGTCTCTTCTTTCAATTTTCAATACTTAGAATATTTCCTCATCTCCCCCTTTAGCTAAGACGCATATCCACCCTTGAACTTTCAATTCCAACGCCTTAGAGAGTTTTCTTATTCCTTGTCATGTTAGGCGCATTCAGCCCTTCAAGCTTCTAGTTTCCAATACTTAGAAAAATTTTAAACTTTTCCCTCCAAGTCAAGGCGCATATGGGCCTCTATACTTTGAGTTTACTTGCCTTGGGAAATTTTCAACACTTCTTCATCAAGTTGAGGCACATATAAGGGGGAAAGCTTCAAGTTTAAAGGACTTAGAAGAATTTTCATCAAGCATCACCTCAAGGCTAGGCGCATTCTAGGGTCCTTGCTTCCAATTTTCAGCACTTAACCAAATCTTCACTCCCCTCTCTTCTCTAGGCGCATATAGGGGTGCTTCCTTCAAATTTTCATGCCTTAGAAACTTTTAATCACTCTCTCCTCTCCTTAGGCGCATATAGGGTGTCAAGCTTTAAATTTAAATGCCTTAGAATATTTTCTAACTCCATCTTCAAGTGAAGGCGCATTTAGCATGGTGAGCTTTCAATTTCTATGCCTTAGAAATTTTCAAGGCCTCCTCTTCTTCTTGGGCGCATATGAGGCCTTGGGCTTCCAATTTTCAATACTTAGAAATTTCTTGGAGCTTCTCTTCATCTTAAGGCGCCTTTGGGGTAGGGAGCTTCAAATTTCAAGTACTTGGAATATTTTCCATCCACTTCAAGCTTGCAAGGGCGCATTTCACCATGTCTACTTCAAATTTCAAGGACTTCGAAGAATTTTCATCAAACCCAAGTAGCCAAGGCGCATGTGAGGGTAGGAGCTTCAAGTTTTATTATACTTAGAAAATTTTCAGCCTTCCAACCTTCCAAGGGTGCATTTGCATGGGTGAGCTTCAAATTTCCCAGACTTAGAAATTTTCGTGGCTCTTCAAGCTTCTAGGGCGGATTTGAAGGTGTCAAGCTTTCAGTTTATCAGACTTGGATGAATTTTCCAACCTTTTGTTTGACTTAGGGTGAATTGTTCATGATGCCCTCTGCTTGCCCTAACTTTCTATTTTTAGAAAGTTTTGCAACTTTTGCATTTCAAGCTGATTTCTAGCTTTGGAAGGCTGGATTTTTGCTTTGCCTCGAACCTCGTGACGTGACTGAGCTGCTAGTGCCTGATGCTCACATGCCTTTGTTATTTTTAGTAACCTGCTAAAAATAGTAACTGTTCAGAATGAGCTCAAACTTTGCGTGTAAATTTCCTGAAGGATGTTGATCGTGATTGGATGTTGCTTCTGTGTGACTGTCGTGTTTCGCCCTACTTTTTAGGAAACCCTAATTCCTCTGCATGGACATGCTAAAAATAGTAAGTGCCTGATTTTCAAATCTCTACAACTCCATTTGATCTAAAATTCGTGCCATGGGGTCCTCATCACTTGCTTGACCTGCTCACACTGGTGTCTCGTGTTGACCTGCTATTTATAGCCCTGTTTCAGAAGTGACTTACTATAAATAGTAAGTACTCAGATCGCCTTCAAATTTTACCAGCAGGTTCCTTGGAAGGCACTGATCGTGATGGGATACCTTGGTTTTTGGAGATTTTGGCATTTGATCCCTCATTTTGGGTCCCGAAGCTGGAAACCCTAATCTAACTTGCATGTTGCTCAAACGGTATCCGTTTGACCCTGTTCCTGTCGCATGTCGCTATGTTTGTGATTCTGAAGTGCTAGGTAGCTGCCGAAGTGATCCTGCTAAAAATAGTAAGTGTCTGAAAAAGTGATCAATCAGCTGCCGAATGAGTTTGCATGTCACACTGCCCAAGAGATCTCAAAAAACGCAGAAAAACGGTCAACATGCGAACACTGGCTAAAAATAGCAAGTCCTGGAAAAGTGATCAACTCTGCTTGCATGTTACCTCGTTGCGAAGCTCTCGGAAAACCCAGAAAGATTATGCTAACATGCATTGAAAATTCCAACATGCAAACCCTAAAAATGGCCTCTGAAGGCAGAACTGCTAAAAATAGTAAGTTGTCTGTTTCAGCTCAAACTTTGCAAGCAGGTATCTCACAATGTTCTAAGTGCAGTGCACTTGTCAGAATTTGAAAATCCCAAGAAAATAGGCCCCAAACTGGTACTTACTAAAAATAGCAAGTTGTTAGAATTTAGTGAAAATTCAGTGGGAGCCTACTTGAAGCATCCTAATAGCCGTGCTTAGCTCAGAATTCAATTAGCCAACTCAATTTGACCTCAAAATTGTCTGAAGATTGTAACCCCAATTCATTAGAAAGCTCTCCAGACTTAGCCAAAATTCAAATCTAGGTCAAATGGCAAGTACACCATCAGACAAAAGAATCGATAGAGAGAGACAGACCCAAAACCAAAGCGAAAAGACCCGAATGGAGCAAAAAATTAGGGGGTCCCCATTTTGAATGGGGTGATGTGTGAAAAGGTCACAACAGTACTCTTATCACTCCCATCAAAATGAGAAAGTGTTACCTTACGCAAAGCTTGTTGATAATCCCTCTAAACACTTGGGTCTTTGTTCTCTTGTCTTCCACCACCTCTCTTCTTTTTTTGATTTAGATCGAGACAATATGTCTCAAATCTCCACTGGAAGGGTCACATATTTTGCATAAATCGCCCTCACTTCATTTGCCATAGGAACTTGTGCTTCTTGCTTAGGTTGGGCATCCTCCCTATGAGTGAATGTAGGTTGAAGAGGTCTAGTAACAAACCTAACAACAATTCTAATAGTATGGCCATTATTGCCTTGATGATTATTGACATTGGAAGTGCTAACTTCTCCATTCTGAATTTGGGAAACATTCTGATTCATCTTGTCTTTTTCTAGAGTGACAACACCCTTGTCTTTTTCTACCATGTTTTTTGATGTGACTTCAATATCAACTGTGGGACACTAGCATGCAACTAAGGCTTCTGAAAAATTATCTTCTATTGGAGTTTTGGAAAGTAATACTATTTTTTTTGCTCTCTATTATAATACCTCTTTTCTCTTTCACTAGCATTTATAGAGAATAAGTTGCATGACATGATTAGTTGCAAAGGTTGGCCAGATCACCAGCTTTGATACCATTGTAATAAGCACCCCAAATTTTTTTGAAACTTTTTCAATTGAAATTAAACTACAATGCAATTCCCTTATCACTTTTTGATCACCCAATTCTCGAGATGGGCAAGATGAGTGCATATAGTGTATAGGACCACACCAAAATATCTAAAAATACAACACTGACAGAAAACACACTAGGTGGCAATGCTGACCAAAACTTCACTTCGTCAGTGGAGTGTGCTATGCAAGAACAAAAAGGAAAGCAATTCTACACTTATCAACCAAAGTGCGTATTTACAATGAGCATAGAAACTTCTCGCTTTTCTAGTGGATTGTAAAATTACATAATACAATCACTTCTCACTTATTTAGTGGAGTGCAATTATGTCACGACACCTATTTTAATAAGTAATTATAATTCAATAATACTATTTTATTAATCATTGACAAAACTTTGACTCATGTGCGTAACATGGACCACGGGTGACTTGTGGTGAAAATAAATCTGCACACAAATACCTAGTATCATTCAGATGCATTTAACATACAATTTAGATAATTGCATAATTGTTTGTGTTTCAGAATGTTTATTTAATTCAAGTAATTAAATGGTGAAATAAAGGTGCAAAGAAAATAAAAGAATTAATTAAATTGTATTATAAGATTTTATTATGCAATTAAATGATAATGCTTTGTTATTTAGAATAATTGTTTTATTGGGAATTAAATAGTAATTCTTTATTATTGATTGTGGAAAATCATCTCATGTATAGTTAAAGTGATTTTATTTATTATTTATTTGAACAAATAATTAATTTACAATTAAAAAGGTACTTAATATTTATGGAGAATAAATATTGTGCGTGAAAAATGAATTTTATTTTTGGAGAAATTCAAGATTAGGTTATTGAAAATTTGAGGAAGAAATCTTTGAAAGAAGGAGAAAACGTAACCGAAACACACAACAACAACACAATAGCTTTCATAATCTTTCTTTGTTCTACTCTCTTTATATAAAATTATATATATTTATAATATTATGTATGAGTTTGTGTTCTGCTGCTAAAAAGAAATTTGGAATTGAATTTCATATATTGGAGCAATATTGACAATTTTCCTTTTTAAATTGAATACCTATTTTGTTTTCCCTGAGAGCAAGATTATAATATATATAGGTATGTATATACAGAATTGTATATATATATATATATAAATATATAATATTATTAAATTATTGAACGAATTTTTGAAATAAAGAAATTCTGTAATGAACAATTTTGCTGAGAAGTTTCTAGTTTTGTTTAAGAAATTTTATTTCTTTTAATTTTGAATAGAGTGGGGGGGAAAGCTTTAAAGCCTCCCCCAACCTATGCCACTATGGAGGATGGCTGCCTGTGGAGGCAGCCGCCACTCCATAGGCCACAGCCTATGGAGTGGGTGATGCCCTCCACAAGGCAGTGCACCCCTCCATGGGAGTTGTGGCAAGCCACACAATTTACTGTATAAACTTTGAATTTCCCTCTATAAAATTTGATTCTGTGTATTTTGTCTTTAAAATCCCCAATGAATATATGCGTATATATATATATATGTATATATGAATATATGTATTTGTGTGTATATATTTAAATGGATCATACTGTGATTTAGATGACTGTAATTTTTTTTAAAAGAAAATAATTACATGGCTGTAGCTGTACTTCTTATTTTGTTGTAAATGTAATTTCCTGAAAGTGTAGAAAATAATTACATATTTAACTAAATGTATATATATATATATATATATATATATTTTGTTTAAAATATAGCTGAATGTAAGTTACTTCAACAAAAACTGTAATTTTCTATTTATATATATAGATAGATATATATTTGAGTATATATAAATATACTCCTGGACTATAATCCATTTTGTATTTTGAAATCATAAATATATATATATATATATATATATATAATCATGGAAATGTATATATTCTTACTGTAAAATAGCAGTCTTTGATATTTTGTAAATTTACTTATATTCATACATAAAAGTGGACATATACTAGTATGAGTATGGGTTTGTTTTACTTCAGAATAAGTTAGTCATGATGCTGATTTTTGAAAATAATAA